>CALYDD020000448.1:0-87280 GCA_944472135.2 Trichobilharzia regenti
GAAGACTTGGTTTATTTAGTAGTGCAAAGAAGGTTAGTTAGTTCATACCTGACACCATTTTCATCACACAAAGTACTTGATAAATATGGTATAGAGGAATTTTTATACTTAGACGTCCATGCATAAAGTCTTCTGAAAAGACTTCTTGTTTTACCTGAGGAGACACAAGGTTGGAGCTGCTGTGGTGTAAAGTGGATGCTCACAGTCTGACAAAATCACTTTAACGAATTTGTTGCATCAAAGTAGGTGCCTATCAATGACTATGACAACGATATGGCCCAATGGGATACCACTCACCCTACTGACTGACAGTCATCAGAGTTCCACGAAGTGTGACATAGTCAAATTTTTAAGCAATCCAAGAAGGAAAGAATAAGGGTGAAGTGTAAAGAAGAATAGGTAAGATGCACGAGTTGGCAAACTGTGAGAGAAGGGGTTGGTTTATGCCCAAGTGCCTTAACTTCTTAATGTAAAAAGCCAGACGAAATAATCTTCTAGAAGTCGCTAAGACATGGGAAGACCAGGATAGGTCAGAAGAAAGAATTAATCCAAGATACTCAACTCCAGACTTGATTTCTATATCAGTGTCAACAATTTTGCAACAGTCACAGGAACTAACAGCTTCATTTAACTTTCTTTTACATCGGGAACTGAAATCAACAGTCTGATATTTGGAAGGAGTTAGTTTAAGACCATTAGACGAAGGCCATTTGCTGACTCCTGATAGAAAGCTGGTGCGTCGGTGGCACGGTGGTTAGGACTCTCGCCGACCATGCACATGGTCCGAGGTTCGAGCCCACGCCGGCGCACACCTGATATCTATGGTCGGCCTGCGAAATTTGGGCTACCGATATCCATGGTGAAAATTCCATACTTGTACCAAAAATAGTGTGGGATCAAGCTGTAATAAAAAAAAATCATAGTGCACTCTGGCTGGGAGTTAACAGACATTGAAATAGTTAGATCGTCTACATACTTAACAAAGTTCATTTCATCAGAGTTAAGCAAGTCATGCAAAAAGATAGAAAAGAGAGAAGGAGAAGGAACAGCGCCTTGAGGGACACCAGCCTCAGTAAGCAATGAATTGGACGACTTCCCCTGACATACAGTGTACTGCTTTCTTCCTGAGAAATAAGAATGCGGTCATTTGACAACCCAACACTCAGTTTGGATTTCGGTAAGCTTGTTCAGCAAAATATCCGTAGGTACTAAGTCGAAAGCAGATGTGTAATCTAGGAAGGTGCAGTGAACAAATTTAGCCCCCTTGTCTAAGCTGGAGACAATGTTATGGTACAAGACTGCAACTGCATCTAAAGTACTTCTACTTTGTTTATAAGCGAATTGTTTGGGATCGTTAAAGGCTTTAAGTGAAGGTTGAAGATTAAGTAAGAGTAACTTTTCCATAGCTTTTAGAAAAGGAGACGTAATAGCAATACGTCTAAATTCAAAACATGTTCCAGCAGATGACTTAAGTATAGGTACAATTTTGATGTCCTTCCAAAAGGCTGGCACGACATTTCTGGAAAAAGATTCGTTAAATATGTCCATGAGAGGATAACATAGGATGTCAGAACATTTTTTAAGAATAACACTAGGCAAACCATCTGGGCCCAGATTACAAGAAAGGTTCAGAGACTGGAGACATTTTTGAACATCATTTTTATTGAAACCAGGGAAGCAGGCATTTGTGGGAGAATATATGAAAGACTTATTTAGTGTGCAAACATCAAAGGAATACGGAATACTATTCATCTGCTTAACCTCGCAAGATTACTAGCTTGCTAGTTTTCTAGCCGGTCCCAAGCCCGGATAAAGAGGGAGGGTTGGGGCGTGGTGCTAGCAACTCCACCCCTGTAAAACAACCAAATCGCTACAGAAACTTCAACGAATAAATATATTAAAAATTCTAAAAACATAAGCAATAGCCTTACTTTTCGCTGGAATCGGGGAAGTGAAATGACGCAGGCTGGTGAAAGCCTTCGGGAAGCCAGTCAGCCGATGTGCCTTCTTTCGATGAAAGCAAAAGTAAGGATGGGTACCTGGAATGTTCGTACAATGTACGAAACTGGAAAGGCTGCCCAGATAGCCGCTGAAATGAGAAGGTACAGAATAGAAGTGTTGGGAATCTGCGAAAGCAGATGGAACGGAACTGGAAGGTGCCAACTACCTACTGGAGAGACAGTAATCTATTCCGGCCACCCAGAGGACAACCACGAGCACACCGAGGGAGTGGCCATCATGATGTCACCAACAGCAGCCAAAGCTCTCATGCAGTGGGAACCAATCTCCTCCAGGATAATGACAGCCAGGTTCAACTCAAAAGGAAGGAAAGTTACAGTCATTCAATGCTATGCGCCTACAAACGTCTCAGAACAAGAGAAGAAGGAGGCGTTCTACAGACAACTACAAGCAATAATGGACAACGTCCCAAATGGCGATATCAAAATCCTGATGGGCGACATGAATGCGAAGCTGGGAGGAGACAACACAGGAAGAGAACTCACCATGGGTCGTGAGGCCCTCGGTGAAATGAACGACAATGGTGAACTCTTCTCAGACTTCTGCGCCTTCAATGATTTGGTGATTGGCGGTAGTGTGTTCAAACACAAGGATATACACAAGACGACATGGATTTCACCAGATGGAAACACCAAGAATCAAATAGACTTCATCTCAATTTCAAGAAAGTGGAGACGGAGCCTACTGGACACAAGGTCAAGGAGAGGAGCAGATGTGGGTTCAGACCACTATCTAGTAGAAGGGACTTTCAAGGTGAAACTAAAAGCCTCGAGGATAGCTGGGGATAGGCCACAATGCAAGTTCAACACTCAATTACTGAAGGACACAACCACAAAAGACACTTTCACTGCAACTGTCAGAGCAAAGCAGGAAACACTACGCGACAGCACTGAAGAATCATGCGTGGAAGAACATTGGAAGTCTCTGAAGGCGATTCTCAACGAAACGTGTTCAACGGTTTTAGGAAGAAAGAAGAGACAAGACAAGGAATGGCTCTCAACGGACACTTGGAAATTAATAGAAGAGAGGAGAATGGTGAAAGAGAAAATGATTCAATGCAAGGACGGACAGGAGAAGGAGACGCTGAGCTCAACTTACAAAGCATTGGACAAAGAAGTGAAGAAGAGTGCTAGGAAGGACAAAAGACGATTCTACGACAATCTAGCTACTGAAGCTGAAAAGGCAGCAGGCAAAAGGGACCTGAGGACACTATATCAGATAACCAAATCTCTATCCGGGAAGAGACCAACACAAGCGAAACCTATAAAAGACAGCCAAGGGAACCCAATTACCAAGGAAGAAAAACAGATTAAACAATTGGCGGATCACTTCAAAGGACTCTTGAACCGACCATCACCTGCAACCCGTCCAGAAATACCAACAACAGCGCACACACAACTGCAAGTTGACACCAATCCTCCAACGAGAGCTGAAGTCTTGAATGCAATCAAACTTCTGAAAGCTGGAAAAACAGCCGGACCAGATGGAATACCCCCTGAAGCACTGAAAGCAGACCCAGAGACTACAGCAGACATGCTGACTCCATTATTGCAAAAGGTCTGGAAGGAGGGAAAGGTGCCTACTGACTGGAGGAAAGGTTACCTCGTGAAACTACCAAAGAAGGGCGACTTAGGCCCACTCTGCAAGAACTGGCGAGGAATCATGCTCCTATCGACGCCAAGTAAAATCCTGAGTCGCATCATCCTGGAGAGATTAAAGGACGCACTGGAGACAGAACTCCGACCAGAACAAGCTGGATTCAGGAAAGGCAAATCATGTACTGACCAAATTGCAACTCTACGCATCATCATCACAGAACAAAGCATGGAATGGCAATCAAACCTCTACCTCAACTTTATAGACTTTGAGAAGGCCTTCGACAGCGTTGATCGCGAAGTAATTTGGAAACTACTCGAGTACTATGGCGTACCCCAAATATTCATCAACCTTATTCAACAGCTGTACGACAACGGCGGCACATGTCAAGTGATCCACAACGGAAAACTCAGCGAGGCGTTTGGAGTAAACACAGGAGTCAGACAAGGATGCTTTATTATCACCAATGATATTCCTAATTGTGGTGGACTGGATTATGCGTCAGACTGTGGGAAACGAGAAGACAGGAATATCCTGGACCGACGTGAAGAACCTAGAAGACCTGGATTTCGCCGTGGATGATTTATGTTTGATGTCACACACAATCGAAGACTTACAAGCGAAAACCGACAAACTGGTCGAAGAAGCAGCCGGCGAAGACAGGACTCCATGTGAACATAGACAAGACGGAGGTTATGAAAATAACCAACCAACAACAGCAACAACATCCAACGTCAATCACCATCAACGGGAGGGATTTGAAAGAGGTCACTTCATTCACTTATCTAGGGCACACTATCTCAACTACAGGCAGTTGGAACGGACGAGTATGTCAAATCGAGCAAGAATCGGAAATAAGAACAAACAAGTTCAGCGAAGAGTCTCTTTTCGGCGAATTCATTCTCTTAGCTGTACAGTCGCAAATATATACAATTAATTTTGTGTGTGTGTGCATAAGGTTTGTCAAAATCAAAATCAAAATAACAGTTAGTGTGGGTTATTGGTTACATCATCAAAATAATAAAGAAATTAAATTGTGTGAATAGTAATCAAAGTTGTAACTAAGTAGGGTGAGGAATGGTAAGATGTGAGTAGGGTTACGTCATCAAAATAATATAGAAATTAAAATGTGTGATTAATAATCAAAGTTGTAACTAAGTGGGGTGAAAATTGGTAAGATGTGAGTAGGGTTACGTAATATAGACATGTTTAGAAAGATTAGATGTTCGTGAAGGAGTATGGAGACAATTATGAAAATAAACTAGATAATAGGTGAAAAGATTGAATGGGTTAGTTACTAAAAATTATTATACGAATATTGCAAAAAATTTTGATAACAAAATGTTGATGACAGATGAACTTGAAATTAAACCCACGGTAGTAGGAGGGGGAAAAAAAAAAAAAAAAAAAAAAAAAAAAAAAAAAAAAAAAAAAAAAAAAAAAAAAAAAAAAAAAAAAAAAAAAAAAAAAAAAAAAAAAAAAAAAAAAAAAAAAAAAAAAAAAAAAAAAAAAAAAAAAAAAAAAAAAAAAAAAAAAAAAAAAAAAAAAAAAAAAAAAAAAAAAAAAAAAAAAAAAAAAAAAAAAAAAAAAAAAAAAAAAAAAAAAAAAAAAAAAAAAAAAAAAAAAAAACTCTTTTAGATAAAACTCGCATCGAACGACCTATATACCTCGCTCCGCAAGAGCAGGTGAATCGGTAGATACACATGGAAGTGGTCAAATGCGATAGTTTATCTTTAGAGTAGTTGAAGAACAATGGCCGGGAGGAAAATGTCAGTCGTAGTGTTGCAGCGAAGAATGTCCTTCTTAGAGCAGTAGATATCCTCTTCTTCAAAGTGTCAGCCAGAAGGTCACCTTTGAAGGGTACATTCATGTAGACCATCTTCTTCTGCACTGTAGTGGGTTGTTCTTTGTAAGTCTTAGGCTTAATATGCTTGTCTATAAAACGGGGTGGGTAGCCATTCTCGAGCAGTGTCTTTCTTAAGAGGGCGATCTCTTCTTCTATTGATTCAGGACTGCAGATTTTTCGGATTCTAGTCGCCAGAGATATTATCAAGTTTCGCTTTCGACTAATTGGTACCCAACTGTAGAAGTTTGTCAACTGACCGTTCCATGTAGGTTTTCTGTGTACTGATCTGTTCAAGGTACCATCGGTCTTCTTACTTAAACGAACGTCCAGAAAGGAGATTGTCTCTTTGGTTTCTACTTCGATTGTAAATTTGATGGCGGGATGGCAACTATTGAACACTTGGAGAACCATATTTTGATCACAATTGTTATCGCAGATGACGAAAGTATCATCAACATACCTTTTGTATAAGAAGAATTTGTCGATGGTTGCTTTCAGCGGACCATTTTCCAAACTTGCCATGAAAATATCAGCCAACACCGGACCCAAAGGTGATCCCATCGCCACGCCATCTTGTTGTCTATAGAGGTTCCCATTGAATGTGAACTGGACATTTAGGGTACATCTGAGTAGGAGTTCTTTTAGCTTAGTGGTAGGTATTCCAATATTCAGGTTGTTTTCTTCCAAGTATTTGCATAGAAAACAAATCGTCTCAGTGATAGGGACGTTTGTAAAGAGAGACTCGACGTCGAGTGAAATCATACGTTTGTCTCCCACTTTAACATCTTTGATACAATCGATGAATTCAAAAGTATCTCGAAGAGAATGTTTTGAAATTCGTTCTCTAACAGGTTGTAGGAGTTCTGCTAGCCATTTCGCTATTGGATGATACGGAGATCCCGACATGTCCAAAATAGGGCGCAGTGGAAGACCTTGTTTATGAGTTTTTGGCAATCCGTATAGTCGGGGTATTATTGAACCTGTCGGTCGAATGCTCTCGAAAACATTTTCAGGGATAACTTGATCAGTTTTTAGCTTTCTCAAGATCTCAGTTAGCTGTTTTTCCGTTGCCTCGGTTTTGTCTTTCTCTTTCTCGCATACTGAGAACTTGTTGTTATCTGAGAGAATCGCCACCATTTTATCAATATAATCTTTTCTATCCATTAAGACTATACCTGTACCTTTGTCAGGGCGTGTGATAAGCAATTCTTTGTTCTGTCTTAGTTGGTTGAGTTGTTCTCTATGCTCTTTGGTCAAAAGAATGTTGAACTTGGACTTTGTATTGAGATACTGTTGACAGGAGTCTAGAATAGTAGACTTAAAATGTTTGAATTCTTCTTCGGAAGCTGGGACAAGATCAGTAGTCTGATTGATCAAATTTTCAAACTCGACATAAGTATTGAGCCTGCTTATGTTTGAGTTCATGTCACAAAATCTTGGTCCAAGAGACAAGGCCTCCAATTGTATGGGAGATAACGTTACTGAAGAATAATTGAATACAAATTTGCTGGGATCTTCTGGAAACTTGCTTCGTGTTTCTGTAGCTTTGAGACTTTTCAATAAGTTAGAATGGATGGCTTGTGTACGCTTCTCCGTAACCAGAGTGACATAGTCGGTAAATGCTTGTCGTTCATCACTAGACAATTCGTGTAACGCAGAGGATCGTTGCGCTATGTTCCTCTCGAGTTCTGGCACACGTGATATTATGGAATCAATATGGTTCAGGGTATGACGCTTGAGGGATTTCGAGTTCGGATAAATGTGATTGCGACGTAGAGCTTTCCAATACCACTTGGGATATTCATGATTATTCATACAGTCTCTGAGAAAACTAATCTTCGCATTAACTTCAGCAAGCTTGACAGAATACCGCAGAAACCCATTCAGTTCCTTCACTGTCAGAGGGTCCTTGCTTATTTTTAATTCGCGAAAAATACCCATTAAGACATTGAAATAAGAACAAACAAGTTCAGCGAAGAGTCTCTTTTCGGCGAATTCATTCTCTTAGCTGTACAGTCGCAAATATATACAATTAATTTTGTGTGTGTGTGCATAAGGTTTGTCAAAATCAAAATCAAAATAACAGTTAGTGTGGGTTATTGGTTACATCATCAAAATAATAAAGAAATTAAATTGTGTGAATAGTAATCAAAGTTGTAACTAAGTAGGGTGAGGAATGGTAAGATGTGAGTAGGGTTACGTCATCAAAATAATATAGAAATTAAAATGTGTGATTAATAATCAAAGTTGTAACTAAGTGGGGTGAAAATTGGTAAGATGTGAGTAGGGTTACGTAATATAGACATGTTTAGAAAGATTAGATGTTCGTGAAGGAGTATGGAGACAATTATGAAAATAAACTAGATAATAGGTGAAAAGATTGAATGGGTTAGTTACTAAAAATTATTATACGAATATTGCAAAAAATTTTGATAACAAAACATCTAATCTTTCTAAACATGTCTATATTACGTAACCCTACTCACATCTTACCAATTTTCACCCCACTTAGTTACAACTTTGATTATTAATCACACATTTTAATTTCTATATTATTTTGATGACGTAACCCTACTCACATCTTACCATTCCTCACCCTACTTAGTTACAACTTTGATTACTATTCACACAATTTAATTTCTTTATTATTTTGATGATGTAACCAATAACCCACACTAACTGTTATTTTGATTTTGATTTTGACAAACCTTATGCACACACACACAAAATTAATTGTATATATTTGCGACTGTACAGCTAAGAGAATGAATTCGCCGAAAAGAGACTCTTCGCTGAACTTGTTTGTTCTTATTTCAATGTCTTAATGGGTATTTTTCGCGAATCAAGAATCGGAAAGGCGAGAAACACACACATTCATCAGCCTGAAATCAATCTGGAAATCTTCGTCACTCAGCATCACCAACAAAATTCGGATTTTCAATACAAACGTCAAGTCAGTCAGTTCTTCTATACGGATCAGAAACTTGGCGGGTCACAAAGAATATTTCCAAAAGGTTGCAGACCTTTATTAACAACAGCCTTCGCTCAATACTGAAGATCAGATGGCCGGAAAGAATCACCAACAAGGAATTATGGGAACAAACAAAGCAAGAACCAATCGCCCAACAAATATGCAGGAGAAAGTGGAGATGGATCGGACACTCGCTGAGGAGACCGCTGGGTGACATCGCGCGCCAAGCCCTCGAGTGGAACCCGAAAGGGAAGCGGCGTGTGGGACGTCCAAGGGTGACATGGAGGAGATCGTGTGAAGAGGAGTTGAAAGAATATGGATTAACATGGATGCAGGCGAAAAGTATAGCAGAAGACAGAAGAAAATGGAGACGCGCAGTTGAAGCCTTATGTTCCACTAGGAACCCGAGGGAGCAATAATAATAATACACAATACAATGGGTGGGAGAGGGTTACAATTCTAAAGAGTAATCTAGGTAGGTGGAGAGAGAGGTTTATTACTGAATCCCGACTGGTTCATCGAGTCCACACCAAACACATGCAACAGAAACGACTCATCACTCATACCTGAAATATGGAAAATACTATTACCAATCAAATCAAGTGAAAATCAAGTGAAAAACAATGGAACTATATAAATGAATTTAGGAATTAGTGTGATTACCTTGATATAATCATGAGTGGCAATAAATTGTGCTCGAAACGTCATCAGTAAACATTACTGTATAACACTGTGAGACTTTATCAAAACAGAAATTCACCCATAATGGGAGTACCATTAATATAGACTGTACCTATACAGTTAGACTTATAACTCGGTGCAACTACGGTTATCATAATAATTAAAAAACAGAATGCCTACGGTTAGCAGCCACAGAACACGGTGCTTTGCTCTCTGTTCATCTAATCACGTAGAGAAATGTTTCCCAAACGCCGAATTTACTACTAATAGTTTACCCTCAATTCCTACCTTAGCACGTGTTACTAATGTTACTGGAACACAATCGCATTACAACAGAAGGAACGCAGATTCATCGGAAAAGTGTTTATGAAACAAAAATTAGATTTCAGATGTACGGATAATTCAGATGAGTAGTCCTCTGTTACTGTCAGTAGGTTCCATCTGCGTATACAGCACATATATGTTTCTCCGTAAGTCTGAAAAGGTTTAAGAAAAGCATTATTAACATGGGTATAACATGTATGATCCGAATACAAAAATTTTCCAGATGTCTACCTGATAATCATTTACAAGTAATCACTTTACAAGCAATATATATAAGTAGCTAAATAGTTTTCACTAAACTTAAGGGACTTAGCAATTTATCGTTGGTCGATATCTAGTAGGTCCATCGAAGCATCGTGAAATGATAAAATTATTCAACAACAAGTTATGCAGTAGTTTCCAAAGCTTGTACAAAGATTTTAATAAAAATGACAACGGCTTTATGGCAAATAATAAGAGTTATGACAGCAATAATAATAATAATAACGTTCATGTTCATAGTGACTATAAAAACAATAATAGGTATTATTATCGCAACGAATTCATCATTAACTTGGACAAATAATAATAATACAATCATATCAAATAAATGTATCACTTAATCTTAAGAAGCATGTGTTTACTTACTTTCACTGCTGTAATCTCTCAATACTGATGTGGTCAACTAGCCTGTTCCAAATGAACTCAAGATTAATTATGAAAGTGAATGGAGACCCAGTTTAAGTCAACTAAAAAGAATGTAGCCTACATGTATTACACTGCTTACTGTGACGTTTGATGCCTACTTTCCAATCTTCGTGACAAGAATACAGTAGATGTAGGTATGCCTACATGTACATAAGTATACTTATATGCTGCATCAACCATGCCGTTTTTATCATGATTAACCACACCACTGTGTATGTTATACTAATTTAAGGATTCTGAAAATAATGGTCAAGCGATAATTGAAGTTGCTTGAAGTTATCACCTCTTCGGAACACTGGATGCATTCTTGACACTTCTACGAAGTCCTTAGATCTTGATATGAGATGAATTCATTGAATTCAGCAAATAAATCCACTAGTATATCATTTCTATCCTGATCTATAATAGTCTGTGTTGTCAGTTATGCACACGACTTGATAAAACGCTCCTGGTAATTGCGAACTTCACCAAGCAGCTAATTAATGTTTGAAATTACCCCAACTCAAATGACAAACTGACCAATCACAAGCGAGTGAATCATTCGCGGTCACACAAAATTACGACCGTCGACAAGCTGCCCAACTGATAAGATGGTTCGGCATTGCCCATTGATGTTGTTCATAGTCTTCGTTGCAAGTTTCACCAGACTTTTTAATACCAATAATTCAATGACTAGTCCTCCTAGGCACTACAATTCATACACTGAATAAGAAAGGATATTCGCAGCTATTTTTAATAGACTATATTCATCATAAAGTCAATCATACTTCTAAATTAGTAGATCCTGTAAGTGGAACTCATACAAATTCTATTGAAGGATTCTCGGTCCGTCTAAAAAAATTGCAGCAGCATCTTAGAGATATATACCCTGAATAAATCAGTTTTGTTACGTAAATATCTTATAAATACACTTTAAAATATATGCCACTTTTCACCTAGAAGAATATAATTGGTTGACTTTGGTGTCTATTCCTTACTGTTGTCAATATGAGCAAGCATAAATGTTTCTATGATAGTATTTTAATTGACCTCATTTTCAAGGGGAATCTGTCCCGTTCTTAGACAACATAAAATAGGGAATGGACCAGTGTTATACAGCAATCATTTTGTACAGTTATTATATACAAGTCACATACAATTAGTCCCCTTAATAAATTTCTGTAAGGCATGAACAGTGATCATTGTGGAAGAATTTGAATTCAACTGCATTTCGATATAAGTATAAAACTTGGGCACTGTGGTAGAATATAATTCCATTATGGATAAGATTTTATTTTGATATATCACACAGTGTTGTACAGTTATATTAACTGATGACGTTTCGAGCACAAACTATTGCCACTCATAATCATATCAAGTTACTCACACAACTTTGTTCTTTCATTTATATACATGTGTGGAATCGATTAAATATTGGATTAAAAATCAATGTGAGATAATGTACATTCGGAAATAATAGTACGAGTGTTGTTGATCAATTGCAAATAGATGGGAAAAAGGACGAGTGTTTTTTATAGTCATAATCAGCCACTTGTTAGAATGTGTTGGAATTTAAATAGAATTTTAAGAATATTTATTATCTTCTTCTGATTTGACGTATGGTAATAATATCTTCCATATTTCTGGTATTTGCATTGAGTCGTTTCTGTTGCATGTGTTGGGTGTAGACTCGAGAAAAAAGGATTCCGTGATCAACCTCTCTCTCCACCTACCTAGATTACTCTTTAGAATTGCAACCCTCTCCCACCCATTGTATTGTGTGGTTGTGTGTTATCGCATGCATTGCGATTGCTGAGCTTTTTTCTAAATTACTTATCTTCTCGGGTCAACCATTCTTACCTTAGCTAAATCCTTGTGTTCCGACAATCTGACTACCCCTCACCTACCAGTTCGACCTATGTAGTTGACCTGACTCACAGTCATTGTAGGGTATTTTGTAAATAATATTATTTTGTCTAAATGGGTCAACCTACAGAGTCCTTTAACCTACAGAGCTTGTCCTGTCTGAGTGAGTTTGTAGGTTCAGACTAATGCCACTCAGTCTAATTCCTGCTTTAGTGAGAATCCTACGTAGGGCCTCAGATGTCCCCTCCTTATATGGTAAAATTAATGTAGATGCCTTATATTCTCTTTTATTTATCTTATCATTAATTTGTTTCACCATAATTTCTACCTTGCATTTCACCATTCTTGATATTGCTAATGAATTTTATAGGATAGTTAGTTATTCAACACCAACGCTTCTTCTATCTGTTTTATTTCGTCATTTAGGTCTTTTCTTGTGCTACTTATTCCTATGGCTCGGTTTGTTAAACACTTCACTAAGCTTGCCTTCACAGACTGTTAACGGATGAGACGAATTAAAGTCTAAATATTTATTAGAATGAGTTGGTTTTCTATAAACACTAGTGTGTAGTTTGCCTTCTTCTATTCGTTTTATTTTACAATCTAACATAGCTAATTCTCCTTGTTCATTTTCTGATTCGAATGTGAATTTTATTCCCTCTACTAGTGAGTTTATGTGTGTGTGAAGAGGCTAGAGATATGTTCTGTTTTTAACACTGTGAAAGTGTCATCCACATATCTCCAGCCACCATATTTTTCGAGTAGGATTAAATGTATTGAGGGTACTATTTTCCCAGCTGTCCATAAATGTGTCTGCTACGATAGGGGATATTGGTGATCCCATTGCTTCACCTACTGTTTTTCTAAATATTTTGCCTTGGAACTTAAAGTTAGTAGATGTGAGGCATAACTGAATCCCTATAATAATTTCTTCAATGGGCAGCTTTGTTCTATGACTGAGTTCAGGATCCGCAGTTAGTTCTTTTTTAACTGCTTCTAAGACCATATTGGTCGGTATATTAGTATAAAGACTAGTTATATCAAAACTAACCATTGTTTCATCATTCGCTAATTGAATGTCATTTATTTTATTTTTCATCTCATATGAATTAGTTAATCTAGACTTTGAACGATTTCTAATGTGGCATAGTATTAGAGCTAAGTGTTTCGATAATTCATAAGTAGGGGTATTTCTAAAATCTACTATTGGTCTTATGGGGTAACCTGGCTTATGTACCATATATTCTGCCAGCATTATTAGTTTTAGGCATTAAATTAAACCATTCAGACTCACCCAGTGATGGCTTCATTCTGTGTATTAGTTCTGCTGTAGATTTCTTAACCTTATTCATTATTGCATCTACAGGCTTCTTAATTTCCTCATATGGACCCGTTTGAATATGTTCAATAACTTTTTTGATATGGCCATATTTATTCAAAACTACGGTGGCGTTTCCTTTGTCAACTTATGCGATGACAATATTTTTATCCTGTTTTAGACTAATTAAAGCTTCTTTTTCCGATTTTGTTAAGTTTGATTTTTCAGGGTTAACGCACATTGTGCTCTAACCTCTTCTGCTGTTGTCTTGTCTATTGAACCTATTGCTACTTCTATGTTAGGAATGACATCATCTGGTTTTAATTTATTAACTGTTTACGTTGAAATTGAGTCCTTTTTCAAGCACTTTCATCTCATTAGAGCTTAGTTCCCTTGATGAGAGGTTGATCACCCACTTTGTTCTGTCGATAGAGGATGAAGCATTGACATCAATTTCATTTGTTGTGTTCTTTTCTTCCATTAGTTTGTTGAATTTTTTGATTTGTGTGATTTTTGATTTTCTTAATGCGGATTCTCTAGCTTTCTTGGATGTTTCAACAAGAATTACATAATCTTTGTCATTGACCATATATTTGAGTTTGTGTTTGAGTTTTTCAATTTGATTTCGTATATTATTTAGTATCACAGTAACTCGATGTAATTCTTCTCTTAGACATAATTTACTGACATGTTCTGCGGCGGATATTACTTTGTTTGAAGTAATTGGAGTACGTAGACGTAAATATTTTGGAATTATATGGCTTTTTAAACATCGACTGTTAAAAATCCGATGATTTGTAAATCTTGCTTCAGTCTGACTAAGTCGTGTGAGTTTGTTGATAAGCTTCCTAGTAGGAAGACCATAAGTATCATTGATGTAAGAATAAAACTTGTGCATTGGGATAGAGTGTAATTCCATTATGGGTAAATTTTTGTTTTGATAATGTCTCACAGTGATATTTAGTAGTGTTTACTGATGACGTTTTGAGCACAATTTATTGCTCATATATATATATATATATATATATATGAATTTGGGAAGTCGTGTGATTACCTTGATATGATTATGAGCAATAAATTGTGCTCGAAACGTCATCAGTAAACATTACTGTATGACACTGAGAGACTTTATCAAAACAAAATTTACCCATAATGCGAAATTGACTTTATTGATTTGCTACTACCAAGAAGACATGACGGAACCTCCAGAAGGTCAATCCATAGAAAACCCACTTGAAACGGTCAACCATGAGTTTCTACTTTTGGTCACCTATTAAGCGAAAACGAAATTTGTTTAAATCCCTTGCCACCCGGATCCGACGAATCTGCTTTCCTGACGCCCTGGAGTCTGAACTGGGTCTTCAGAAAGAAACCTTCATCCAAAATGGATACCCAACAAGATTCATCGACTAGAATATCAAACCAAAAGTCTAGAGGAACGGAACATGACTTGTTTCAAAAAAGATACTTTGCATGAATCTGGATTTCAAGGCAGATATAGCTTGCGTCATCCTCAAGGAAAGAACATTCTTTGCAGTAACGCTAAGAGTAATATTGACCAGTCGTCCATTGATCTGTAGAAGCCTTATGGACAAGATATCTCACCTGGCCACTTCCATGTGTAGATTATCAGTTCAGCTCTTGGTGTGGAGCCAAGTACATTGGTCGTTCGACGCATATCCTATTCAAAAGGGTTCAAGAAGACTATCCCACATGGTTTCAAAAAGGCAATAGTGGCTGTATAAGGAGTTTTATAATCGCACATCTCGTCAACACTAGTCATTCCATCTGAACAAACGCCTCCTTCAAAGTGATCTACAAAGTGAAGATTGACCTACCAAAGGCAATACGCTTTCATATCCTTTGTGTCGTTGAAACCATGACCATTCATTTGTGAAAACCAGAGTTATTCATACAAAAGAAAATCATCCAACCACTTCTACTCTCATGGTAGACACCGTAATGACTCCTGACTTGATGTTTATGTGCTTGTTTTTTCTCCTCACTCCTTATAACATTTGTAATTTTCGAACTCTTACATAATTTCATGTATTTTCCTTTGTTTCTGTGTGCATCCTAATCACCCATGAAACTATTAATGTTATCACTTAAGCGCATTACGCATATTCAACTTCTCTTATGTGTTGATTAAAATTAACAACGATGTTTTTTTGTTTTTACTCCCCTAGTTACAGTTTGACTACTCATCACATTTTTGAAATGTCCTGACAGTAATGACCCTAGCTAATTTTTATTCTTATCGGACAAATGTAATGTGTACACACACACACACACACAATAAGTAAATGTAATTGCGATTATACAGATAAGTGAATGAAAAGAGACTCTTTGCTGAACTACGTGTTTTTCTTTTAATTTTAGATTTGACGCATAACTCCAGCGTTTGGTTTGTATTGTTGAAAAATCAATAAGACACTTTGATTCAGGATCCATGTAGAAGGCATTTACAATGATGGTCTGTGTTACGATGCTTATAATCTTGTGAAAACTCAACGAGAAGGAATTCATTATTGTGTCTGTGTAAAATGTCTCAGTCTCAATATTTTATCTCTTACATACTTCAGCTTCAAGGCACAAGCCATTTAATATTGCATATCTTATTATTGTTCGTAAAGTATGTAGGTAATATATTGTAACGGGAGAACACCTCGTATTTGGTAACGGAATTTATTTCATGGACAACTCCGTGTACAGGTGTATGAATAAAACATGTATATACCTTAGATTAAAATCACAATCAACACATATCCTCCTCCGTATTATGCTTCTTTTGTCTTCCTTTCATGTTTCCTAACGCTGTTTCATACGAATCGTTCACTTCTTCTTTTCACCATCAAATCCGCGCCTCCGCTACTGATTATTTTTGCAGATGACTTATGTTTGTGTCTATCTTTTATACTACTTGCAAAGCCTGTCAGTAGCACTCTCCATAATATTAAATATTCTGATTAATTTTTATTCAGATAGGTCTAACCTATGCGCATCGGGGCTAGATTTATACAACGATTGCAATCCTACTTCGTCGTGGTCCTTGTCTTCTCCCTCTTCTTCTTCTTACGTACTACATTATCTACGTCCCAGTTATCAATGAGCAATAAATCATTACTGCTTGTTTAAGTATGATATCTGTATATAGAAGTAGTGAGTACTGCAAAGGCGGTTAAATAGGATATTATTGAAAACAGTACCATTCATTCATTCATTCATTCGATAATACCTTTTATCTACTAGATTATTCAAAATCGACGTTTAATTTACACTATTTGTCAATACATTTCTTTCTTGACTATGGGGAATTCGATAAACTTTAAGATTGAAATAGGTTAGAGAACCATCGGAAAGAAATGTAAAACTGAAGACGCCCAATTATTTCGTATCTTACTATCCATCATTCACGTCTCCAAACTCAATACTTCAATTATCAACCCACTAAATACAGAGACTTTGCTTATTTAATGCAATAATAAAAAAGAAATATTTATTGAATACATATACCGTGATTAAGTGTAAAAGAAAGTGGATTTATAAAAGTTAGTTTACTATGAAGATAAGTTGAAAGTTAGGCCGTAGTTGGGATGATATGTTTACGTGTAATGAATAACACAGAGACATCATCATTATAGTATTGTATAGAAGTTGATTTCACCACAATGATGTCCACACATGATTGTTAACGGATTCGAGTTTATTGCAAGTAGTTTCGTGACTTGTTCACCTGTTGGATAAATTCTAATCTGAAAAACAACAACATTATTGAAAATAAAGTTAAGTAATTAACTGGGAATAGTTTCGAAAGACAAAACACAGTAAAGTAATCATGACTAAATAACTATAAAACGTATCCGGAAAGGCTGAGTTTTTCGATTATAAAATCGAATGAAAGTAGTTTATCTAAAACGACCACTTACTTTGTAAGTTTGTATTCTCTTGAAAATGTATTATTATTATTATTATTATTATTATCATTTTATCCTTTAATTCCTAGAGGAACATAGGGCTTCAGCTAAACGTCTCCATTGCCTTCGGTTTTCTGCCAACTTTTTCACACCGCTCCAAGTCTGCCCACATGCTTTCATCTCCTCTTCACATGACCTCCTCCAAGTAACCCACGAACTGACGACCAACTCGCCGCTTCCCGGTCGGGTTCCACTCGAGTGATGGCCTGTCTAGTGATGTCACTTGATGGTTTCCTCAGAGTATGGCCAGCCAATCCATCTCCATTTCTTCCTGCCTATTTGTTTCACAATCGGTTCCTGCTGTGTTGGTTCGCTCATTCCCAGAGATCCCTGTTTCTGATCTTTTCTGGCCGGCCATCTGATCTTGAGCGAAGTATTGAGCGAAGACAGCTGTTGATGAAGGTCTGAAGTTTGTTTGAGATGCTCTTTATGACGCGCAGTGCAAGTCTCTGATCCGTATAGTGAGTAGCACTGACTTCACATTGGAGTTGAAGATCTGGATCTTATTTTTGATTCTGAGTGCTGCTGACCTTCACTCACACTTGGGAGTAATGAAAGCTTGTCTTGCTTTTCCGATCCTCGCTTCTTTGATATCCTCGTCATTTCCACCTGTAGTTGAAACGATGCTTCCCAGGTAGGTGGGTAGGTGAAGGAGGTTGTTTCTTTCAGGTTCCTCTCATTTATTCTGGCTGATTGTTGTCTGTTGTTGCTGCTGTGGCTGTTGATGGTGTTGGCCAGGAATCTTCATCACCTCTATTTTATCTATGTTCACCTGAAGGCCTGTCCTTCATGGATGCTTCTTCTACCAACTTTTTGCTTTTCACTTGCATATCTTCCAGTTTGTGGGAAATCAGACATATATCATCGGCGAAGTCCAGATCCTCCAAGTTTTTTTGTGTGAGTCCATTTTATGCCTGTTTCCTCATTTCCCGTTGTCTGTCACATTATACAATCTACCGCAATCAGGAAAATCATTGGCAATAGCAGACAGCCAGCTTGTCTCACTCCCGTCCTCACTTCGAAGGCTTCCATAAGTTTCCCGTTGTGGATTATTTGGCATGCAGCATTGTCGTATAACTGTTGGATGAGATGTATAATTGTCGATGGGACCCCGTAGTAGCGAAGTGGTTGCCAAATGACCACTCGATCGACGCTGTCGAAGGCCTTTTCAAAGTCGATGAAGTTGAGTGAGGTGGATAGGAGACTGCCATTCCAAGCTTTGTTCAATGATGATCCATAAAATGATCTTGAAAATGTGCTGAAAAGAAACGCCTATGAATACCAAGTTGATATTCGCTGTAAAAGGAATTACAGCCGCATTTACAGTAGGATATCCACTGATACCTTCGCTTATATGCTGAAAAACGTGTTGATGTTAAATGGCAGATACTGATAGTGGATGCCAATCTTTGTTGATATTACCAATTATTTGAAGATATTCAAGTGTTGGTTTGTAGGGATTTAGTTGATTGATTTCAGGATTTCATCATGAACTGACATTAGTTCGAAAACAATTGGAAAACCTGGGAGTGCTGGACAGCCAGCTGTTTCCTCGTTCCTAGTTTGGGGCTCTTCATCAGTAGACACCTTCCGACGTTGTTCCAACCCCGGACGTTCTGGTTACAAGGTGAGCTAGCTCGTAGACCATTTTGAAACTTGAAAATACATTCAACTTCAAGTGTTATCAAGCATTTTTGTAAGAAAATTTTATATTTTTCTTATAATGGCCACCATTTGTATGGAATAACGAGGAGTAGTAACTCCTTGACTCACTTATCTATTCTACACTACATTTTCGTAGTTGTGTGACAATTTCGAGTAATTTAGTGGATGGCCTAGAGGATAACGCCTTGATGTTTGAAAAGATGGGTATTGAGTTCGAGTTTGAATTGAGACACAGTCATTGACTGGTGAATGCAGGTACATCCTGCTAGTGACTGGGGGAGAGGGTGAAATGAGCATCCTAGATTCCACTGCTAGTCACCATCCATCAAATTGTCTTGAGTTAATCCTCAGGAATCGTCGAATCATCCGTAGTGGAAGCCCAAATGTCAACATAGGTTAAACACTTTGGTCCTGTCAATCAGCGGAAAAGTCGAAACAGAGTTACAAACAAATGATTGTGCAACAACGTTTAAAGATGAATTTCAGAATGGGATCTAAAAGGAAGTCATCGTTCTAAACTAATATTAACCATTTTTTAAAAGCAGTGTAAAAGATCTGAAATCTAGAGAAGACTAGGAAGTAGTTTATGTGTGTATACGTGTGTCAATTAACTGATTACCACTGGGGACTGACTTAATCCTTCATATCTATCTAGACTTTCGCTTATCTTGACTAAAAATTTCCACATATACTCTCATCTCTTTTTCACTCTGTTCCCAGTCTACTCTCTTATATTTTCGTTGGAAAAGGAATAATTCATCTGACATATAGAAAGTAAGTTGAAGACAAAAAGGGAGACACGATAATAATCAGAAATATATTCTATAAATAGAGTAAACCATCTTAATTTTTACAGAGGTTACTTCAACTGACTAATTTTTAAGTGCACCTTTGGAATAAAACAAACTTTTTTGTATGGGAATTATATATATTCCTATAAACTCATAGTCCGGGTATACAGTGAAAGGGATATATCTCAGTGAGAATGTTAGTACGTCCTATGAATACTTCTCATTGAGTAAACAGATTGACAGAAAGCTTTTGTGACTTTCAGAAAATAAGGAATTAATCTTTAATCACTAGCTAGTAATCCTGGTGTACAACCACTACAAACTGCGAAATTATTGAAGTTAGCGCTGACGATTTGGCCTGGAAGGAGAACGGAAGCTTCGTAATCAAACCACTTAGTTTAGAGAACTCAACAACAAAATCCAAAAGAAAAGTTGAATAAAGTAGTATTACTTACTGAATAATAAAAAATCAGCATATATAACAAATAAAATATACTTACCTGTTCCCATTCACCTTCACCTGATTGATTGTAGTCACTTGTAGAACATTTAATTAGACGTAAAACACCGTCAGATGTTGCTAACAACAAGTTTACAGATAAGGATGCTTGATTATCAAAATATGCTGAAGTTACACAATACGCAGTAACACTTAAATTTGATTCAGATAGCTGAAATATACAAAACGCGGGAAGATACGATGAAAGACAATAAGATAGAGTTGACATTAGGAAAAGTAATAATAATAATAATAATCGAAGCTGAAACATTCATGATGTAATCTGTGTTAACTAACTATAACATTCAGGAAGGAATCTTTCGAAAAGAAATCGTTCAGTCACCTAAACTAATTTATTCTATGAGTTGAGAATCTAAAGGAAGTTATGACAGGAATCGACATCAGCTAGAAGAGTCGATGAGATGCAAAAGGCATTAGTAGATAATTGTTTCTTTATTATCTGAGACTCGACAGGAAGGCGAGTGCATAACCAAGACAGCGTATTAACATTCAGTCACTAGGTAAGATGGTCAGATTGCCATTCAGTGATAAAATTGCCTGACTTCGGAGATAGACCACGAATTAACAGAAGTCATAATTCAAAGTTCATTGAATTCCGACCCACCGGCTTGATGATCATGATGGATTCACAGTCGCGTAGTCGAAGAAAGCAAGTTCCCGCTACGTTTTGATTTTCAATGGTTCTTTCAGCTATCCATTCATTCATGAAGAACTTGTTTTGAAGTCAATCAAGTCTTCATAATTCCGAAATCAGAAGGAGCTCACGATGCAGCGTCACAGTGTTAGTCTTTCAACAAATTCATGTTATCAAAAAGTAAGAGTTGGCTTTAATCATCAACTTACCATTATATTAATTATCATTTCATTTTTATCATTAAAGATGACAATTCTCGGTTCTGATTTCATTGAACTTGTCACTATTTTAGATCTAAATTAGTTTGTTTTTCACAGAAAAAAATCAATGCAGAAATGAAAACAACAAACACATTGAGAACGAAAATAAAAGTAAATACAAATCAAAATGGAAAATAAACAATAGTATACAAATGCATTGGAAAATTAACTGAGACAGAAAACTCAGTGAGTCACATATACACATATAAAAACAAACTGCACATAAAAATGTCCTGGAAACACCGACTATCACAGCCCTTTTGTAATTTGTGTCTGATACACGCAACATACATAATAATGAGTATAATTTCACCTTCGATAGATGATTAGTCAATATGTTATATACATTGGGCGTACAATTAGGCAAGTTCATCGTCGTATTTCCGAACATCATCCAACGTGGTTAAGCAAGGGACAAAAAAGATCTATTCGTAGTTCTATTTTAGCCCACCTCGTTGATACTGAGCATAAGATTGATGTTAATACAGCATTTAAAATTATTTATCGCATTCCAACTTATCTTAATTTTGCTTTGCGAGTTCGTCTTCTACAGACGGCTGAGGCGATTGGCATTCATCTGAAGAAGCCAAGCCTATGTGTACAGAACAAATTTGTACAACCACTTTCCCTACCGTGGCCATCGTCACAAGAATGGATAAACAGGACTGCGTCATCTCCTCCCCCTAAACCTATAAAATATTTGTCTAAATTATTTATTATTTTATTTATTTTGACCACTTTATCTTTAATTTACGTGTTATTCTTGTAAAATTAATTTATTCTATTCATTTCCACCTTTTAAATCTGTATTGATTTTCTTCGTTAACTATTAACCCATTGACACAGTTTAATTATTGTTAACAAACTTATCGCCACTTGATTGGCAAACCGTTGTATGGTAATTAAAATGCTAAATTTATTAGAGTAGAGCCAAAGATGAGGATCTAATTGAAAAGTAAATATTTCTTCGCTCAATCTTTCTGTTTTCTAAATGTCTAAATGGGGATTTTTTCTTTATTGAAATATGTTATATGACAATTTGCCCCGATTAACGAGCTGATACAGGGCTGAAGGTGGTTAGATTACGGTCCTCCTCTCAAAATGTTTTCATGTGGTCATGTCTTGATAGTCTGTGTCAAGAAATTCCTATTCACTGTCTTCACGTGAGATGGGGTGTTGGCGTTCCACACAGAAATGAAAGAGCGAATATGATCATCTGGCGCTTACAGCTGGACTGGTGGGTACTCAGATGTATCTAAGGAAGCGTGAAAATCTCGATTGAAAACATATGGTGTACACAGGCTCCAGTATCCTGAGGATCGAGTGGAAGATGAACCTGTTTCGGTTATTTGGAGCATAAATCCTGACACTGCTCCACTCACTGTCATGTGGATCAGACTTCAGGTCAAAGACTCGGAGGTGGTGGTATCACTTAAGACAATCATCTCTTTCGGTCTAAGTATCCGAGAAGTATACTCACCCTCGGAATAGTGTGTGGCATGGCTCATCTCCTGATATCCATAATGCACCAAGTTGGCGTGATAATCTGATGACTGACTTTAGTCAGTCAACTAACAATCAATGTAGAACTCTGCACAGAATCGCATGAGTTAAGGTCGCTGCATTTTGAAAAAGTTCATGGAATAGGGAAACAGGAACAAAATGATAAGTAAGGTAGAGAAGCATTATTAAATGAACGTCACTAAATCTTTCAAAGGTTTAAATGATGAAGTAGATAAATCTGGATTGTTGTGAACGACTAGTAATCATTTCATAAAGGTATTTCTATAACTGATCCTTATCATCCAAATGATCAAAGTCAGGTAATTTACATTTCGTCTCACGGGTCAAACCAATGACTTCATGGATTGGTGGCATTTTCGAAATACTAATACTACTACTAATAATAATCGTAATTCGTAATACAAGATTTGGTGTTTAGAAGTGGTAAACAGTAAACTTAAATTTATTTATTTATTTTTGATTACAACTTGATTCCACAATGCATTTTTGATACAGGTATGGAATTTCCAGCATGGATATCGGTAGCCCAAATTTTGCAGGCTGACCATAGATATGAGGTGTGCGTCGGCAGGGGATCAAACCTCGGACCATGTGCATGATCGGCGAGAGTCCTAACCACTGTGCCACCGACGCACATGATATTAGGTATTTTTAATATTGGATCTGGTTAGTGTATTAGTCTCAGGATTTTTGAAATTATGAAAACATTGGAAGTTATTTTTAAAATTTTGTTTACAGAAACGTCAAGTTTTGAGATTGAAGACAGACAATGAAGTGGCCTTGTTTTCTGCAGACTAAGAGATAGATACAAGCAGAACTTAATTATCCGCTTGATCGGTACTAATATATCTGACCAGACATTCTTTCAACAATTCATCCTCCTTTCTATTAGTAAGGGTGTACACAAAAAAATTTTGAAGATGGTAAGACGGAACTTACAAAATCATATCATTTCCGACAGGAAGATAAAGTGGTTCAACTGTATCAATTTTCACATTTTCCAAATCGTTTATGGATCCACAAAGGGGCTTAAATAACAGTCCTGAAACAACAAACGATTACATAAAAAAGTAGAAGTGATAAAGTTACGTTTCATTCTGGGTAAAATCGACTTCATAACAAAATTTTCACAGAGCCATATGGTAATATTTACTGATGATCACGTTTCGAGCATATTTCATTGCTCATAATCACATCAAGATATTTACACAGCTTTCTAACTTCGTTTGTATACTTCTCTTATTTTTCATCAGTGTGGCAATGATCCAACAAACAACTCATCGGTCAGCATATCAGCTGTAAAAGTAGTCTGAATGACATCATACGTCAGACAGGGAGGGCGCCATATGAGGCATCCTGTGTTAAATGACGAATTGGAGAGAGAGGGTCTGTCTCAGAGTGACATGGGGGAGATCCCGTGGTGATGATGATTAAATGAAGTAGTCCAATGGGTAGTCGGGAAGCCAGCGTATCGCTCATTGTTTCTTACCAGCAGTCTAATCTCCGGTATGGAGACAGCGAAGACAGCTGTTGATGAAAGTCTGCAGGTGCCTGTTAGAAACGATTCCGGTCTAATCAGGCCGACAAGATAAAATCTCATTCATCTTAGGAGATATTTTCTGCTTCAGATAAATTATTTCTGGATTATTGATTGGTTAAACCTGACTAGTTTCAACAGGTATTTTTGAGTAAGTATAAACGAAAAAATTCAACTTCAACGGATATTTTTTGTTCATGAACGTATATACTACTACTGACGACTGTTACGGTTATAAGTATTTTGAAGAAGTGAACAGAACAGAAAGCTGTCGATATATATGATTTGGAGATGTAGAAATGCATGAAATGTCAGTGAAGGTTTTACAGTCACATGGTAAAATCAGTCATAGAACATGTTTTGAGTGCACTATCTGTAAGATTGTCAAATGGTAGTTTTGGTTTAAGGTATACGACTTGACGTCAAGGCAGTGGAGCGGCATAATATTTGGACATGGGACGGTTGGCTACAGATATTAGCTGACGTCCCGAAATTCACAAGACAGTCAGTCTGGTGCTTTGTGCTCTTTCTCTGATTCTCCACACACTCCGATGGATGAGTAAGGAGGTTCACTCAGAATGAATGAGCCATTATTACTCAACTACACGTCATTCTCAGGCTCACACACCCAACTAAGCGTGTTGACATGGTGGAATATATATATAGACCAACTGCTCCTCCTCCTGGGTGAGGGAGAAGCTGACAGAAAGCAGTTGAGTTTTCTGATTACTTTGAGGAGCAGCAATCGTAGGATGTTTCGCATGCAATTCCCTCCTGTCAAATTTGAAATGATGCTAAATTTCAAGGCAAAGCAAAATATATAGACAAGCAGACAGTGTAGCAATGGGATCACCAATATCCCCTATAGTAGCAGATATCTCCATGGTCAGCTGGGAAAATATTGCTCTGATGAATACATTCACCCAATCCTACTCGAAAAATATGGTGGCTGGAGATATGTGGATGACACTTTCACAGTGTTGAAAACAGAACATATCTCTAGCCTCTTCACACACACATAAACTCACTAGTAGAGGGAATAAAATTCACATTCGAATCAGAAAATGAACAAGGAGAATTAGCTATGTTAGATTGTAAAATAAAACGAATAGAAGAAGGCAAACTACACACTAGTGTTTATAGAAAACCAACTCATTCTAATAAATATTTAGACTTTAATTCGTCTCATCCGTTAACAGTCTGTGAAGGCAAGCTTAGTGAAGTGTTTAACAAACCGAGCCATAGGAATAAGTAGCACAAGAAAAGACCTAAATGACGAAATAAAACAGATAGAAGAAGCGTTGGTGTTGAATAACTAACTATCCTATAAAATTCATTAGCAATATCAAGAATGGTGAAATGCAAGGTAGAAATTATGGTGAAACAAATTATGATAAGATAAATAAAAGAGAATATAAGGCATCTACATTAATTTTACCATATAAGGAGGGGACATCTGAGGCCCTACGTAGGATTCTCAATAAAGCAGGAATTAGGCTGAGTGGTATTAGGCTGAACCTACAAACTCACTCAGACAGGACAAGCTCTGTAGGTTAAAGGACTCTGTAGGTTGACTCAGTTAGACAAAATAATATTATTTACAAAATACCCTACAATGACTGTGAGTCAGGTCAACTACATAGGTCAAACTAGTAGGTGAGGGGTAGTCAGACTGTCGGAACACAAAGATTTAGCTAAGGTAAGAATGGTTGACCCCGAGAAGATAAGTAATTTAGAAAAAAGCTCAGCAATCGCAATGCATGCAATAACACACAACCACACAACACAATGGGTGGGAGAGGGTTACAATTCTAAAGAGTAATCTAGGTAGGTGGAGAGAGAGAGGTTGATCGCGGAATCCTTTTTTCTCGAGTCTACACCCAACACATGCAACAGAAACGACTCAATGCAAATACCAGAAATATGGAAGATATTATTACCACACGTCAAATCAGAAGAAGATAATAAATATTCTTAAAATTCTATTTAAATTCAAACACATTCTAACAAGTGGCTGATTATGACTAGTTATGTACTAGTTTTCCCCGTCGCCAAATTGTTATGTACTAGTTTCCCCGTCGCCAAATTGTTATGTACTCGTCGCTGAATTATTGTTATGGACTGGTCGAGAAATTAATAGTCCTGACGCGAGAAGGCGGAAATCAGAAGACCACTAGGTTTGCGATGATACTTCTATTGTCCAAACACAAGGAGACGAAAATAAATAGTCTCACACCAAAGTGGTAAGCAAGTCAAGTAGTTGTAAAGTAAAGTAGTTCACACAAATTGTGAATGCGAATATATATAAATAATTCAGACAAGCGTGGGAAAAATCATTAGACAGTCTTAACATGAATGGCTAATTATAATGGAGTGTCGATCCAATTATACATAGCGAATATAGCAGACATGCCAACAAACATATTTGGATATATGTCACCAAGCAACGGACTGTCAACAAACACTCATATTATATATAATATAATATAAGGAGAATACACATTATTAAAGGAGACAAGTCCATACAAGTGAAGTGGTCACAGACTAAGAGAGCAAACAGTAAGAGAGACCAACATGCACACACACACATAAATATATATATGTGGATACATATCACCTCCCCTTTTGAGAAGATGAATGATTAGTAGGATGTTTACCTGGGGGTTTATCTGGGACCTTTGGGCTTGTTGTTGACGCCTGTCGTTTCGTCTGATTGTTGGGTTTGCGGCTTCGGCTCCGTCCGGAATTGTCTAGCATTTTATGCTTCTTCACTGTATTGCGTAGAGAATTTAGTGGGACATCAGCCAGATGCAAACGATCGAACCAATCAAGTCCCAAAACATTTAAATCATTCTTCGTGACGTAACAAATTCCTGTGAATTTGGTAGTGCGGAAAGAAACAGAACATTTGAGTTCACCAATAAGTTTGAGCTGCCCACCACAGGCGCTGACAAGAGACTGGGAAGTATTGGTGATAGGTGGTCTGCCAATATAATTCCAAAGTTTCTCTGATATAACAGTAATATCAGAGGCGGTATCTAGCTGCAGACGGGCATCATAACCGTTCATCTGAAGATCAAGATATTTCCGCATACCTGGCGTTGTGACTTGACGGGTTGCGCGTAGACTCAATGACTTTTTGGGGGATTTAGGACCAACATTTTGTTGAGCTTTTGCTGGATTTTGATATCTGGGTTACGTGGCTGACAAAAACCATTTTTGTGACCGATGATCTTGCACTTGCTGCAACGATGATTTTTGTATGGACAAGACTTTACAAAGTGCCACGCGCCACAATGCCAGCATGGTGATGGAGGGGTCTTCTTTGTCGTATTTCGTGAAGTTGGACGAGTATGTGTAGATTTCCGCGGAACATTAGAGAAGTAGGTGGGTCAGGAGTAGCTGATGAGAGATTTTTGCTCTTGCGTAATGCACGAATATCAGAGCTTCTCGGAGGTGTTGATTCGACCAGGTGTGTGTCTTTCTGCAGATTAATCAGCCGTTGATATTCATCAGCTATGTCATGTAATGTTAACTTGGGATTTTGTTCTAGCTGATTGAGCAGTCGAGTTCGGATATCTGTGAAACGAGGAGATTGGAGACTGTATATGAGAATCAAGGCTTTGAACTGATCATCTGTTAAGGACCTGAGTCGAAATCTCTCACATTCTCGGTTGACTGTGCCAACGTGAGTAAGAAAATCATCATTTTCATTCATTGCCAGCTTGAGGCAACGATAACGTATACTGAATAATGAGGAGTGGTCTCCGAAATGTTCACGCAGCAACTTTATTGTATCATCGAAACAATTGTCACGTGGTTTCTGTGGTAAAATTAGGTTGCAGTACCGTTCATATTCTGCCGGACCCAATTTACGTAGCAAAACTCGCACCTTCCAGGCATCGTCTTGTGAGGCGAGATCAACAGTGAATAAATCCTCATAACGTTGATACCATGTGTCAAAAGTGACATTAGCCTCTGGGTCATAATTGAACTGTGAAATGCTGTTCACAATTCCGTCGACAGATGGTAGCATGGTATGATTGGGATTGCTTGAAGGTGGAGCTGGACCAGTCTGTTGGTTGACGAACATTTCCATTAATTTCGTTTGTCGTTCAAACAATAATTCCAATTTAGAAGGATCCATAGTAAATCGTTATGTTGTTGCTGCTGTGTGGTTAATAGTAGTTTTCCCCGTCGCCAAATTGTTATGTACTAGTTTTCCCCGTCGCCAAATTGTTATGTACTCGTCGCTGAATTATTGTTATGGACTGGTCGAGAAATTAATAGTCCTGACACGAGAAGGCGGAAATCAGAAGACCACTAGGTTTGCGATGATACTTCTATTGTCCAAACACAAGGAGACGAAAATAAATAGTCTCACACCAAAGTGGTAAGCAAGTCAAGTAGTTGTAAAGTAAAGTAGTTCACACAAATTGTGAATGCGAATATATATAAATAATTCAGACAAGCGTGGGAAAAATCATTAGACAGTCTTAACATGAATGGCTAATTATAATGGAGTGTCGATCCAATTATACATAGCGAATATAGCAGACATGCCAACAAACATATATGGATATATGTCACCAAGCAACGGACTGTCAACAAACACTCATATTATATATAATATAATATAAGGAGAATACACATTATTAAAGGAGACAAGTCCATACAAGTGAAGTGGTCACAGACTAAGAGAGCAAACAGTAAGAGAGACCAACATGCACACACACACATAAATATATATATGTGGATACATATCACCTCCCCTTTTGAGAAGATGAATGATTAGTAGGATGTTTACCTGGGGGTTTATCTGGGACCTTTGGGCTTGTTGTTGACGCCTGTCGTTTCGTCTGATTGTTGGGTTTGCGGCTTCGGCTCCGTCCGGAATTGTCTAGCATTTTATGCTTCTTCACTGTATTGCGTAGAGAATTTAGTGGGACATCAGCCAGATGCAAACGATCGAACCAATCAAGTCCCAAAACATTTAAATCATTCTTCGTGACGTAACAAATTCCTGTGAATTTGGTAGTGCGGAAAGAAACAGAACATTTGAGTTCACCAATAAGTTTGAGCTGCCCACCACAGGCGCTGACAAGAGACTGGGAAGTATTGGTGATAGGTGGTCTGCCAATATAATTCCAAAGTTTCTCTGATATAACAGTAATATCAGAGGCGGTATCTAGCTGCAGACGGGCATCATAACCGTTCATCTGAAGATCAAGATATTTCCGCATACCTGGCGTTGTGACTTGACGGGTTGCGCGTAGACTCAATGACTTTTTGGGGATTTAGGACCAACATTTTGTTGAGCTTTTGCTGGATTTTGATATCTGGGTTACGTGGCTGACAAAAACCATTTTTGTGACCGATGATCTTGCACTTGCTGCAACGATGATTTTTGTATGGACAAGACTTTACAAAGTGCCACGCGCCACAATGCCAGCATGGTGATGGAGGGGTCTTCTTTGTCGTATTTCGTGAAGTTGGACGAGTATGTGTAGATTTCCGCGGAACATTAGAGAAGTAGGTGGGTCAGGAGTAGCTGATGAGAGATTTTTGCTCTTGCGTAATGCACGAATATCAGAGCTTCTCGGAGGTGTTGATTCGACCAGGTGTGTGTCTTTCTGCAGATTAATCAGCCGTTGATATTCATCAGCTATGTCATGTAATGTTAACTTGGGATTTTGTTCTAGCTGATTGAGCAGTCGAGTTCGGATATCTGTGAAACGAGGAGATTGGAGACTGTATATGAGAATCAAGGCTTTGAACTGATCATCTGTTAAGGACCTGAGTCGAAATCTCTCACATTCTCGGTTGACTGTGCCAACGTGAGTAAGAAAATCATCATTTTCATTCATTGCCAGCTTGAGGCAACGATAACGTATACTGAATAATGAGGAGTGGTCTCCGAAATGTTCACGCAGCAACTTTATTGTATCATCGAAACAATTGTCACGTGGTTTCTGTGGTAAAATTAGGTTGCAGTACCGTTCATATTCTGCCGGACCCAATTTACGTAGCAAAACTCGCACCTTCCAGGCATCGTCTTGTGAGGCGAGATCAACAGTGAATAAATCCTCATAACGTTGATACCATGTGTCAAAAGTGACATTAGCCTCTGGGTCATAATTGAACTGTGAAATGCTGTTCACAATTCCGTCGACAGATGGTAGCATGGTATGATTGGGATTGCTTGAAGGTGGAGCTGGACCAGTCTGTTGGTTGACGAACATTTCCATTAATTTCGTTTGTCGTTCAAACAATAATTCCAATTTAGAAGGATCCATAGTAAATCGTTATGTTGTTGCTGCTGTGTGGTTAATAGTAGTTTTCCCCGTCGCCAAATTGTTATGTACTCGTCGCTGAATTATTGTTATGGACTGGTCGAGAAATTAATAGTCCTGACACGAGAAGGCGGAAATCAGAAGACCACTAGGTTTGCGATGATACTTCTATTGTCCAAACACAAGGAGACGAAAATAAATAGTCTCACACCAAAGTGGTAAGCAAGTCAAGTAGTTGTAAAGTAAAGTAGTTCACACAAATTGTGAATGCGAATATATATAAATAATTCAGACAAGCGTGGGAAAAATCATTAGACAGTCTTAACATGAATGGCTAATTATAATGGAGTGTCGATCCAATTATACATAGCGAATATAGCAGACATGCCAACAAACATATATGGATATATGTCACCAAGCAACGGACTGTCAACAAACACTCATATTATATATAATATAATATAAGGAGAATACACATTATTAAAGGAGACAAGTCCATACAAGTGAAGTGGTCACAGACTAAGAGAGCAAACAGTAAGAGAGACCAACATGCACACACACACATAAATATATATATGTGGATACATATCAGAATATCAAGAATGGTGAAATGCAAGGTAGAAATTATGGTGAAACAAATTAATGATAAGATAAATAAAAGAGAATATAAGGCATCTACATTAATTTTACCATATAAGGAGGGGACATCTGAGGCCCTACGTAGGATTCTCAATAAAGCAGGAATTAGGCTGAGTGGTATTAGGCTGAACCTACAAACTCACTCAGACAGGACAAGCTCTGTAGGTTAAAGGACTCTGTAGGTTGACTCAGTTAGACAAAATAATATTATTTACAAAATACCCTACAATGACTGTGAGTCAGGTCAACTACATAGGTCAAACGAACTAGTCGGTCGGGTGTAGTCAGCTTGTGGGAACATAAGTATTTTGCTAAGGTGAGAATGGTTGACCCCATTTCCGAAGGGAAGACGAGACAATTAATTTAGAAAAAAGCTTAGTACTACATCGCATTGCATGCATTATCACACAACCACACAATAAATAGGATGGTCGGGAGTGGTTAAATTTCTAAGAAGTAATATATGTACGTGAGTGGAGAGAGAGAGAGAGAGTGGTTGATTACTGTATTCTTGCTTGTTCATCGAGTCTACCTACACTGAACACATGCAATTGGAATGACTCATCACTCGTATCAGAAATATGCAAAATACTTTTACTACCAATCAAGTGAAGCGATGAAAAATTATGGAATTAGAAAGTTGTGTGAGTAGTGCGTTGATATGATAATGGGCGGAAATAAATTGTTCTCGAAACATCATCAGTAAATATTACTGTATTACACTGCCTCAGCGGGTTGATCTCTGTAGAAATCTCAGCATGGATAAGGGGGGGCTAGTTTCGCATATGCCAGTTTACGCCGTCTCTGGCGTAGACGTGATATCAGACTATCGACGAAAGTGCGGGTGTACTGCTCACCAGTCCGCTCCGTCCTCCTTCGCGGCTGTGAGACCTGGCTATTGAGAGTGGAAGACATGAAAAGATTTGCTTTCTTTGGTTATTGGTGGCTGCGCTCTATCTCCCGTGTGAAGTGGTATAATAAGGTGAGAAATATTGAGGTAGGCGTCGAGTGCTAGGTAAGTTGGGGAAATCAGGCGACGAGGTTGTGAAGTTACATAGACTGAGATGGTTAGGCCATGTGTTACGTATGCCTAGTCACCGCCTTCCTCGATGGGCAATGTTATCTGATATAGGGTCAGGCTGGAAAAGAGCTGGTGGCGGTCAAACCAAAACATGGCTTCGCCAGTCAATGAAATCTACAGCAGTTAGTCTAAGCCACGTAGGAAGGTGTAAACTTCCTGACTGGTTGGGGTCCTCGTGACGGTAAAAATCAATGGTTGGAAACAATTGAAGACACGGCTCAAAATCGTTCTCAATGGCTGGCGCAGATGCATCCACTCCTTGTGACTTACAATCTCCAATGAAACTATATTGTTCTTCGTTATTACTCTTCCTTTGTCTTACACCTCTGTTTACTGTCTCTATTATGCATTTCTTCTACTTTCTTCTTTTGCTTTGTGTGCTACATGGAATGTGGCGACTTGAACTGGTGCACATATGAGCAAAGTTCTATGTCGAAAACAGACAGACAGACTGCGAGACTTTATGAAAATAAATTTTACCCACAATGGAATTCCACTGTACCACACTGAACATGTTCTATTCTTTTATAAGATCCACTTTTGTTATGTTGAACTACTACTAATAAGTAAGCAAATCATATTTCCAAAATAATTCTATGATACGCAAATTTGCTAAACATACATAAAGTTACTGTTGACGTTTGCTATTCATATTGAAATAGTGTATAATTTCTGGCTGTGAAAATATAATCCTGATAAGTTTTCATAAACACGAGGTATTCATTAAGATGTGTATTCTTAAGCAAATAGCACCTAGAAATATTTGAACTGTGGAAAAACCCTGGTTCTCAACAGAAGTCAAAATGATCATTAGTAGTGAGTACTTCATCCAACGAAGTCAAGTTTATTTTGGCTTAGGATATATTTTTTACGTAATAGGTGATATGTCGAGGGAGGTTGTATATTGTTCAAGTCACGGACAGTAAGGAGGAAGAAGTAAATAATATTTGAATGAAAAATATAAAGATTTATTAAAAAATATTATCGAAGTATTGTTTTATAGGCATTTGATTGATTGGTTACCGGATTTCATTATGAGCTGACATTGGTTAGAGAACCATTGGAAAACCTGGGAGTACCGGACAGCTGTTTCCTCCGTCCCATCTTGGGACTCTTCATCAGTACGCACCCACCGACGTTGTTCGAACCCAGGATCTTCTGGTTACAAGGGGAGCTCAAAGACCATTTAGCCACTGGGACCCGATCCAATGGCCCATGAAATCTAACTTCTACCAATTCACAATATAGCGCAACCGTTAGAAAATGTCTTCGGCTAGTATTTGTCGTCATACTATATATTATCGTCATATAAAGTGAAAATGTATTAGCCTGAGAGAGAGTCCTAGAATGCATAATTGTTTGGTTCTTAAATAAAGTTAAAATATCACAAGAAAACGCATTAGATAAACAGTATGAAGATGTCATATGTCCTATTGCCAACTGTTTATTTATTTTGTTAATTTACCAGAAAAATTTGCATGCAAAAAGTTTTATTATATCATACTTCAAGTTTGATCATGAGTAGACTTTAGTCCGAAAACTGTTGGAGACTGGGGAGTACTAGGCAGTTGTTACGTCCTGGTTTGGAACTCTTCATCAGTACGCACGCATGATCCCATCATGGATCAAACCCAGGATCTTCAGGTTAGAAGGCGGGCTGGTGGACTATTCAACAAGTGGGGTGGGATTTAACGGTTCATCGGTTCTAACTTCTGCCAATTCACGATTAATAGCGTGGCTACCAAGTGAATGTTATCGGCAAGTGTTTGTCCTTACACCCAAATTGGTGAAACGCGTTGATCACGACATCTCACTGTAACTTCAGGCAACTCCATTCTGTAGTCAGTCACTAGTGAGCATCAGATTCATTTTCAAGTGTTTAGCGTAACTACTGAGTGAAAGTCTCCTAAAGTTAAGCCAGAATCTAGTAGGAATTTTCGAGGTAAATCAAAAATAATGCAACATATGTAAAACGAAACGTTTTTGAGATGACTTTATGCTAAAAGTTGCGCTGAATATGCTGTCCAGAAGTACGACGAAAGCTCTGCATCTAAACCAACCAGCTCAGAGAACACTATTAATTTCAAGTCATCCACCTGAGCTACAAATCTTCTCTATTATTTCAATGACGACATTATATTATCCATCAGTAACTTAAACCATGAGATGCAGCCATCTACGGGCTTAATAGTAAACTAAAAATATCACTTACCTCATCAGCGTATGGGTAGAATAAAGCAGATCCTGCATGCGCCACAAGTACACCACCCGCATACGTACTGAGTGAAGTACACCAAAGATTGGAGAGCGAGCTACATAGATTTAAATCAAACAATAATTTGATAGTGATTAGCTGTAAAATAACTGTCAGTATCAGATAACAGTGGGTTTCGCTATCGGGTATAATTTAATTAATAAATGTTAATCGGAAATAACTACTTAGGAGGATATATATGCCAAAGCTGCTGATATTACTTGATGAAATTCATTCAGGGTTTTCACAACAGCATTAGCATTTCGTAAGTCACTAATATGACCTCAAAGTGACATTTTGTTAAGTAGAATATCGAATGGTTTAGCTGGAATTTAAATTTCATCATAACCATTCTACGGCTACCAATGGTAAACGCACTTACTCAAAATTAGTACTTTTACAATGGAAAAAGGATTTCTTACAATAAAAACAAACTAAGTGAGTGTTAATTGTGTAAGATAAATGTGCAAGAAAGACATAAAAAATTAAAGAAGTCCATAAATCAACTACAACGTGTAACAGCATGATGGTAGATGCTACTGATTGATGTGAGTACCTGGAAATCGATTACGTCATGCATCAGTGCCTACTAGCAGCATCGGAGTAGTCTAAACACCATTTGTTTCTTTTTCTAGCTTGCCATATATGCTATCAATCAGACCGCATATTTTGATCTGAATATCTTTTTTAGTTTCCAAGGGAAACGAGTGAATTCATACCTCGAACTGGTTAATCTGCGAATGACTTATTTTTCACCTCCAGTTCCCAACTGCTGACTCCTAATATTCCAGGGTAATTTATACCTTGCTCAGGACAACAATGACTTCATGGATTGATGTCATGCTTTGATCAGGCAAAATCTTTTCGAACATAAATTTGTTTTGGCTGTCATTATTTGCCAAGAAAGGAGGTGACATGGCATGGGTAACACATATCCTAACCTGATCAGCTGTATAAGATTCAAAGCCTGATTGATTAACTTAACATCAGGCTTGCTCTCTGTAGTCATAATCCACACAATCTGTGAAACCAAAAGAAAAATGTCTTGACTGAAAACTTCTAATCTATTAACATCTGCTTTTAGTGGTCTTCAGTAGAGAGAGTGAATATCTGCGCAGTAAACATATCTATTGATACTTGATCAGATATCAAATCTGTGTAAAGTGTCATGCAGATAAGCAAGTGGCAAGCGAATTCTATGAATCGCATTTGAGATTTCGTCAACAATTTTGTCTATTAGGGATGCAACTTTTCAAAAAATGAAGTAGCCAATGCATTTGATGACGTAACTTTTCATCTTTAAACCATGAGATAGTAGAATTTAATCTTGGAATATCATCTTATATTTGCTACAGTATCCTGAACATTCAGGGAGCTTCGCTCAGTGTTAGATACGATGTCAGTCAAGATTAGTTTCCTTTCTTATGAACCCGGAGAACACTGATCTATATCACTGCGATAGAACTGCCCCGAAAGCCAATACACTAGCTAATAGATCAGGCATTTTTAAAAATATTTCATCACTATCATCCTTAAAAACTTTTCGAATCACGTCATCAGATATTGTTGTTTTACGTCATTTTAGATTGGAGACAGCTTTCTTAACTTTGGCTACAGCTGGACGACAGATGTCTGCATCCCAATGAAGTTACGGTTGGACGATGGGCAATTGTAGTACACTTGTACATCAGTTGAATTACTTTTCAGAGTATCCAGACTCTTATTTTAGCCATCTATGCTGAGATGCTACTAAAGTTTCATTTTCTTTGGAGATTATTTCACTTGTTATATGTTTTGCAGAGCTTGTTATTCCAAGGGACCTTTAGGAATCTGTTCCCACGCAACAGTCAGTTCAAATGAGACTGCGAGAATCTACCAACCTTTGGCCAAAGATTATAAACTATCTTCATTACTATTTATGTGATGCCAGGTTTCCTCAGGATGAGTACTGAGTAAATGTCTAGTTATCTCCTCCCTCCATATTTGCACTGAGAAGCAATATGCGAATGGGTTTCACAGTCTAGTCGTAGGCAGGCACATGAACGGACTAATAAAAGACCAGAATTCATGCGGGTGTTCTAGTGAGAGAGGTTGTCGCTTACCAAGTCTCTTAATCAATGAACTATAGCTAGGTGATCTGTCTGTGTCCATCCTTGGCGTGGTTTGCGCAGTTTCCAGGTAGGACAATATTTCTCCATGTGTTTGAAATTAGTGTTGACCAGGAACAGGTGGTAAGCCAAACAGTAATGTAAAAGACGATAACCTTTTTCATTTTGTCAGTATGGAATACTACAGATTCCCTCTCCAACATACTTCTCGAAATGTTTCAGCTTTGTTATTTTAGCATTAAAATCACTTACCAGTATGACTATATTTGAGCGTTTTGCTTTTGGTAGTGAACCATGCATCCTTCACTTCATCTGAACTGCATCAGGTGGCAGAATAGACGGAGATTTCAAAAGTCATAGATTAGTATCAAACTCTCACCACATCCTTATGGATCCATTTGATCAGATGTCATACAGACAACTAACTACTGGGATTCGGTTGAGTAGTGAGCTTCCTGCTTTCGAACTCATTACTGTCTTTGACCAAAGAATCTTATAGAACTTGTAAAATGAATTTTGCAGATTCACAATATTGGCCCAACATGCTAAGGTTTTTGTATTATATTGTTAGCAACATGAAATATGGTGATAACTACCATTATTCTCACTATTGCTGAAATGATCTTTCTGGTATGCTAGGACACACAAAAGCATTCTTTTCATCCAGTATAGTTGGTTGAGCGACTTTGACACACAGGCTCAACCACTGCCTTACAGAATTAAGTACTAACCCAGTCAGAATGAAATTTCAAAGTGATCATTACAATGAAAATATTTGTTTTATGCAAACAAATATGGAAAAGAAACCACCTAGTATTACAAATGCCTTTTAGTGAGAAATTATTGTGGTATTTACTAAAGTTATTGATTTACTTCACTGCTCATAAATAATTGATTTCTTAGTTAATGTGGAGCTGTATTGTGTCTAGTATTTTCAAATTTAGAATGCTAATTTTAGCCTCAGAGGTGAAGGACACTTTCAAAGGTTAATTAAGTTTTACAACTTTTACTATACTGACATTTTTATGGTGAAAAAGGTATGCAGTAGTCCACACTTGCATTGTCTTGATAATGAAAATTAACATACATAAAGCACCATATTTCTAACTTGTCACAACAACAACTCTAAGCAATACAAGTAAATTGAAAAATAAATTACCTCTGAAGAAATGCATCTAAAGAGTTTATAAATATACTGTTTAGTTTCGTAAGACAGAATCAAATTAAAGGGTATATTTACGAGCTGCTTAAACTTAGATTCAACATGTTCAGAGTTTGCCTTTAAAAGAAATACTGATATTCAGATTAGGATTTTATTTGACGTGGAGGTTTATTTGGCGAATGTGATAGCAGATAAGTTTCCCTTATCACAGCCACCAGCTCAGGAGACGACTTGGTCTGAAGGCTAACATTCTGCATTACAGATATTCTTTACTTTTTACAGATCATGGTGTCCGTTTTTCACTTTCTGGAAATTTTACATACAAATACTAAGAGATACTGGAGCATATTGAATGAAGGTGATTCAAGTTGGTAGAAGAAGAAGAAAAGCTCTTTAGTGTGCGGGATCCATCAACATGAACCTTTTATTAATTATCAGTCAATCCTCTACTGTTCCTGAATTAATTTTTTTTAGTGATAGAAGCATCTGATTTTTAATGAGGCGAACGAGGGCGTCAGCAGTAGAATGTTAATTAAAGCTCACGGGATATCAAAACCTTGACCGATATGTGGCGTATGACATGGTAGGTATTAATCTTAGATTTATGAAACGTGAATAGATGATAAATTTCAACAATCTAATAGATTTTGTTGGATGATGTTACAATTCTTTATTTATTTATTTTATTCCTCTACGTTCTCAGTGGAACATAGAGCTTCAATCTAGAGAGACTTGAAGTTCCGTTAGCAGTGGTATTTATTTTTGTGGGATGCGGTTGCTAGCCGCATGCCAAACCTTCCCTCTCTACCAGTCTTATTACTGCCTTAGCAAGGTAAAGGTGTGCATTGGTGGGGGTGGGTGGGTACCGAACTGTGAATTACATATGTGGTTGGCTAGCATTCCTTCCGCTGTGCCACTGACGCACGATGATGTTACAAAAAAAAAAGAACATTGCTATGTTGTGAAAACGAATCTAGAACATCAACTAGTAAGCAAAAATACAGATTGACGTAGAAGTCGATACATTAAATGAGTGCTACCGAAATAGGCGAAAACACATATATAACAAAAAAATACAAAAGTATAGGAAACGAATATGAAGCTGTATGCCTAAAAGAACAAACTTAGCATCCATGCATTTTTACTCTATGATAAACAACTTCATAGTAAAAGTAAAAAAAAATAGTAAGATGAACGAAGTAAGTCGTTATGAGTAGTTAAAAGTAACACATGATAAAAATCATACTGGAAAATAATGAAAAAATAAATACAAAACACAACAAAATGGAGAGGAACTGGTGAAGAAGAAGTTAACTTACTCATTTTGAACACGAATATGACGGAATTCATCATCTTCACAAGCATAAGGCATAATAACTACTTCTCCATTCGAAAGGAGTGCTACAACACCACACTGAGAAATAACACCTGGTTGTTGGCTAATTGCAGACATCTGGACGACAACATGATCAAGGTTGTATCTGATAAAAAAAGAGTAGGAAAAAAAGTTTATGATCAGTTTTCAGAAGCATATGAAATTTTTAAAAATTTTTTTATTTTTGATAACAGCTTTATTCCACACTATATTTTTGGTACAAGTATGGAATTTTCAAGATGGATATCGGTAGCCCAAATTTTGAAGGCTGACCATAGATACCAACCAGGTGTGCGTCGGCAGGGGATCAAACCTCGGACCATGTGCATGGTCGGCGAGAGTCCTAACCACTGTGCCACCGACGCACAAGAGGCCCTAAAAAGGGCCTTTGCATCGTTCTTTGGGTTCCTAACCAGCAAAAATGTAAGCGCTCTCACCATGAATGCGACAAGCCAACTGGAAGTCCTTTGGCATAATGGTAAAGCGCTTGGCGTGGATGGCACACAATTTGGTGTCTTCGAAGAGACCAACCAGGTAGGCTTCACTGGCTTCTTGCAGAGCAGAAACTACTGAGCTCTGGAAACGCAGATCAGTCTTGAAGTCTTGAGCAATTTCACTAACGAGACGTTGGAAGGGCAGTTTGCGGATCAACAATTCTGTGCTCTTCTGGTGACGATGGATTTCACGTAAGGCGACGGTTCCAGGCCTGTATCTGTGTGGTTTCTTAACACCACCGGTAGCTGGTGCGCTCTTACGGGCAGCCTTGGTCGCCAGCTGCTTTCTTGGGGCCTTTCCTTCTGTAGATTTGCGAGCAGTCTGCTTCGTACGAGCCATAGCGAAACACCGAGAGACGATGACTTATGATCTTATTTGATAAGCATAACCAAACAATCCGAAGATGTTCATCGGCTTAAAATATTCGTACAATCAAAAAATGAAGTGCTTTTAGAAAAATGACCAATCTGAGGTAAATACAAAATGCTCACATCAGCTCTTGAAAATGGATTTGATTTACAGCCTATAACCTCAGAGTCTTGAGTTCAGTCAATGATGACATTTGTACTGTTGAACAGTCTTGTAGCAGAGTGAAAAAGCTGTCCAGTGTTGCCTGCTTTTACTGATTCCTAAAGTCGGTGTTGGTTTTTCAAAAAAATTTCTCTCAGATTGAATAATTCCCATTAATCCATTACCAAAAAGGTTATTAGTTGGTTCGTAAGTTATTACTTCATGAAAAATTCCCATGCAAAGAATAATGGACACAAGACCAGTAGTTCAGCGAAGAGTCTCTTTTTGGCGAATTCATTTTCATACTTGTACAATCGCAAATATAGATGGTTGTTTTGTATGTGTGTGTACATTAAATTTGTCAAACGAAAATACAATTAGTAAGTTTAGATTAATTGAATATTGATATAAGAGGATAGTAACAAAAGTGATGAGTTGTCACAAACGATTGTTAAAGAAGGGTTACGTAATAATGTGAAAGAGTTGTGTTCAGGGTGTACATGCAAGCAAAATAACATACGGAATTACGCAAGTAGTTAGAAAAATAAGCATATAAACAAAAGCTGAGACAAATCAACAGAGTCGTTACCAGGATAGTAGAAGTGGTTGGATGATTTTCTTTTGTATGCATAGTTCTGTTTCTTCTAACTAAATGGTTAGGGCTTCTGCAATGCAAAGAAGACGGGAACGTATTGTCTTTGAAAGGTTGTTCTTCACTTTGTAGATTAATTTGAAGGAGGCGTTTATTGAGATGGAATGACCAGTGTTGACGAAAAGCTCAATTATTGCACCCCTTATACGGCCACTACTTCCTTTTTGAAGTCACGCTAGATAGTGTTCTTTGGCCCTTTTTGACAGGATGCGCGTTGAACGACCGATGTGCCTGGCTTCACAGCAACAGGTAAACTGATATATGCACACAGAAGTGTTCAGGTGCTGGATCTTGTCCTTTGGGCTTCTGAAGAACACTACTCTCAATGTCGCCGCAAAGAAAGTTCTTCTTAAAGAAGTGGAAATTCTCCTCCTAAGGACAACACTGAGTAGGTCACCTTTGAAGTCGAGGTTCATATAAAGTATCTTTTTAACACGGATGGCGTCTCTTGCTTTTGGATTTTGTGTTTGATGTTTTTGTCTACGAATCTTGATGAATAACCATTTTGTAAGAAGGTTTCTTTCAGGAAGTGTAGTTCTTCTTCCAGGGTATCAGAGCTGCAGATGCATCGGGCGCGAGTGCCAAGAGATCTAATTAGGTTTCTTTTTCTACTGACTGGTACCCAGCTGTAGATGCTTTTCAGTTGGCCGTTCCATGTAGGTATCCTATGGATGAACCTTCTTAAAGTTCCGTCAGCTCTCCTTGTAAGTTCAACATCAAGAAAAGGGATTTTAGATTCGTTTTCAATTTCAAGAGTGAACTTCGTAGCTGAATGGGAATTGTTGAATATTTGTAGTAACTGATTGAGATCGTGACCGTCATCAGAGATAATAAAGATGTCGTCCACATATTAAGCAGTGATTTTGTATCAACATTAAATTCACCCAGGTGATTTACAGCCTTCTAGCGGTAACGCATATAGAGTTTTTTTTAAAGACCTACAGTAATTTGACCTGACCTGCAGCAAGTGAAACAACTGTTCGTTTTTCATAAACCACTATGTTCTGGGTGCTAAAAAATAGTACTTAATTGTGTAAGCGATATCACTTAAACGTGCAACAATTCAGCAAGTTGGTAATCACTACTGATATTTATAGTTAGAAACCATTCACTTTCAAACAGTGGTGCTTGATAGCCATATCGAAGTGGTTTAAACACTGAATGGACATTTCACTCATTGATGGCCTAATTTATGAATAATTTAACAAATTCAACTAATCAGTTTAAGCCACTGGCCACATTTATCAGTTATCATCAGAAATAACAAACAAAGCGTAGTACAATTGACAAGAAAAACTTACTTTTTAATTTCAGCAACCTTCTCAGATGTCCATAACGCTGATAATTCTGAAAGTGATATATTCAATTTCCCTTTTGTACTAAATAATTGCATAATCGTATTTTCAACATTAATTTCACTAGTAAGAATAGAATAATCAAGGTGAATATGTAATACCCAAACTTCATAACCACAAGCAATATAAATAAAGTAATGAGTTGATTTTCCATTCTCATCATCATCAGTTAACCATATTTGCGTAACGATAGAGTTTATAGGATATTTGCATTGTCTATATGAATTAGTCAAACAGATCAGAGGTTTCCATGTAATTGAATTCATGCGTAGAAATTCAAAACGTGAAGTTGTCTGTTCCATGTTTAATGGAATAGTTGATCCAATGATGGCCCAAAATGTACAAATGCCATCTGTTGACCCAGATATACATATTCGTAGATTATCTGTCACTTTTAAATGATCAGCTGATATCACTGGGCCAGTATGCTGAATTGGTTCATCTGAAGCATAAGAAACAAACATTTTCAGATGAATGTACACATGAAAATTCTGAATAGTTGTGAAAAATGTTACTCAGGAATACCTTGTTAAAAAGATCTCTATAAATCAATGAATTAAGTTTTACACTCCTTAAAAATAAGGAAAAATGTATGTATACTATTTTTCTTTTTTGATTATAGCTTGATTCCACACCGTATTTTTGTTACAGGTATGGAATTTTCAGTATGTGATATCGGTAGCCCAAATTTTGCAGGCCGACCATAGATATTGGGTATGCGTCGGCAGGGGAGCATGTGCATGATCGGTGAGAGTCCTAACCGCTGTGCCACCGACGCAGAAATTGAATTAATATAATTTCATGATGATAACAGAAACGAGCTCTATCTATCAGTGAATGAGTGAATTTGCTTGAACTGTACTTAATATTGTATCCCCTAATGTTACAGTTATTCATATTATCTGTGAGTCGGTGGCACAGCGGTAAAATGCATGCCAACCACGTCTAATGTGGTCCGGGGTTCGATTGCTGGCTGACCTACTCCTTTACTTCGCTAAGCTAGTAATAAGACTGGTAAGTAGGGAAGGCTGGACATGTGGCTAGCAACCCTATCCCATAAAAATAAATACCACTGCTACCGATAGTTCAAGCCTCTCTAGCTTGAAGCCCTATGTTACATTGGAAACGTGAAGGAATAAAAAAAGTTCATTTTGTCTACTTCTGAGCAAGTTATTTACGTTTTGCATTACCTTCATGTTTTTTTTTATATCACCGAATAAAGCCATTAGCATATAGATAATACAAGATTTTTACAATCCTTTGGTTTCGCAAACGTGATTAGATGTGAGAAACGAGCAACTCAAAAATAGACGAATAATAATAATAATAATAATGAAAAAGAGAAGACGTTCGGCGAATTCATTCACATAGCTGTACAATCGCATTTACATATAATTATTTGTGTGTGTGTGTGTGTGTGTGTGTGTGTGTACATGAGATTTGTATTAGTATTATTTTGTCTTCTCAGTTGTAATATTTTCAACTTCCTTGTTCTCTACCCCCATCCGATTTAATTTCTACACCTCACTACCACTGTTACTGACTTGACCAACGCTCAATTTCTAGTCATTTATGTTACGTCATCCAACCTATTTGCTCAATTTCAGTTCTAATTTAAATGGCATTATTCTCTACCCCACTTCTATCTAGTCTTTACCTGTAATTACCTCTGTTGCTACCCTGACCTAAGTTGAAAATTTTTAGTCAATTATATTGTTTGAATGCATGGAGGATTTAATCATGAGCTGACATCAGTTAGAGAACCATTGGAAAACCTGGGAGTACTGGACAGCTGTTTCGTCCTAGTTTGGGACTCCTCAGCAGTACGCACCCACCGGGATTCGAACCCAGGACCGTCTGGTTACAAGGTGGGTGCGTACTGCTGAGGAGTCCCAAACTAGGACGAAACAGCTGTCCAGTACTCCCAGGTTTTCCAATGGTTCTCTAACTGATGTCAGCTCATGATTAAATCCTCCATGCATTCAAACAAAATCCCTACAAAAACCAATACTTGAAATTATATTGTTATCTAACTTGCTAACTCAATCATACTTTAGTTGCTGTCTGATTAACCCTGTTTCTATATTAGATCATTCCTGTATTACCTGATCAATTATCTAAACTGGACAAACCTCATATATATACACACACACAAATAATTATATATAAATGCGATTGTACAGCTATGTGAGTGGATTCGCCGAAAAGAGTCTCTTCGCTGAACGTCTTCTCTTTTTCATATGACTCAACGAGGAATAATAATTAAACATAACTAAGTGTTCATAATTACCACAAAGTGATAGCATCCACTTGCAAGTAAATAAAGTTAGATTTTAGATTATTGATTGAAATTATTTGAAAAAAAAGCATTTAAATCTGAGTTTATGAAGATTACCATACAGAGAGTGCTCCGCCACACAGTTTCTGCTAGTTCATGTTGTTGAAGTAAGTCAGAGAATCCTACGTTAACTAATTGACTAAAATTATTCATTCATAAGCTGCTCGTGCTAAAAGCAGAAATTGTTTTGTTAAAAGGATGAAAGATGGTCAGTCTTCAAAATCTATCATTGTTATTGGCAAATGGGTACGTTTAATGCTAGAGATTATAGGAAAATAGAAACAATAAAGTGAAATCCTGTGCAATACATTTCACAGTGGATTCCAGAGATGCAGATTCACTAAATTTTCACTCTTTTCTGAAATATGGGAAGCTAACTGCTTTGAAACTTCTTTCTTTCCTCTTTACTCATCTTCATTTGATTGTTCACTGCACAAACCTTCGAATTTATATGACTTGCCTTTTACTCTGTTGCAAAGTGAGGCGATATTTTTCAACCTCATAATAATAATATTTCATTATACTATTTAGAAGCCTGTAAATCTCATGAAGATAATCTCAGAAGCAACTGCACTTTAGCAGCATTTACTTACGAAGTATGGAAGTATCAGGTAAAGGCAAATTCCAAAGTCGAATATCACAACCCAGTGTATTAGCTTCACTATTTTGACCAGCCACACTGACAAGTAGGATATCTTCATATGAATCTGGAGATTTAGCGCAAGTTATTCCACATGGCTTCAATCCAGCATGTCCACTCAGAGTAGCGTGATAACCTAAGATACAAGGTGCACATGTCCGGAAGCGAAAACCTCGATGTCTATCAGAAGATGAGGATGTAGTTATTTGACCAACTAAAAGTTTTATATCTGTATCCCTGAATAACTCTCGATTCATTCCAAGACGTTTTCTGCATTTGCCGAATATTTCGAATTCCTGGACTTGTTCACCATTATTATCAGAGACATCTTTTCCTTCCAGTGTGCATTCACTTGAAGAAGAATTGTTATCCTCTAGATGGATGGTTTCATCCTCTTCATTGTCAAGACGACTGTTATAAACTTCTACTTCTTTCGATTCACAGTCTTCATTTTCACAGCTTATTTCAGGTTCACTTTGAGAATTCAAAGCTTTCCTCTTCTTCGCTGAAAGAAAAAGAAATAAAACAAAAAAAGTTTTTATGAACCAATAGTACTCATGCAACATAATAACTTGTAAGAAGTAAAATTACTTTAAATGTAAGCTGTACTTTAAAGAGAACGTCTAGCAAATTTGATATAACACACAGTGATGCACTATTAATAACTGGACGACGTTTCCAGAACAATTTATTCATCATTATCACATCAATTTATTCACATGACTTCATAATTTGACTAAAATATATTTTCCTCTCTCCTCCTTTGTTGTTTATTGAAATTTTCGATACATATACGTTATGGGTATTGAGTCATTTTGACTGCACCAGTTTGGTGTTGATTCGATGAATAAAGAATCGGTAATTAACCACTCTCTCTCTACCTAACTATATTACTCTTTAATAATATTACCCTATCCCAATTTGTTGTATGATTACATGCAGCTGAATGCATTGCAACGCTTGAGTTTTTCCTAGGTTTTTAACTTATTAGGGTTGAGCGTTCTAGCTATAGATAAATCCAAATGTTCCGATAATCTAAATGACTCCAATCAACTCGTTTGATCTATGTAATTGATTTCACAGTCATTGCATGGTCTTTGGTAAATTATATTATTTTCTCTAAACGGATATGTCGGGTCTTTAAACCGACAAAGTTTACCTCTCAGAGGGTTGGTTGGTTCGGATGCCACCCTAATTCAAGCTTCATCAAGAATCTCGAGTAGGGTCTTTGATGTCCCTTCTTTACCTGGTAGTACTGTAAAGACAAAACACAAGGGTCAGGCAACAGGTTATTTATTGAGAAAATCAAAAGGTATATATAGATTTTTGTGTACATTATTGTCAGCGGAGAAGCAACGTCTTCTGATTGGTTGTTTTCTTGTTGAAGGTTATTCTGTACTGCTTGTGACCGATTTTTAGAAAATTAAGCCATATATCTGCAAATCCCATTAAGTCTGCTGTGATTGGTTGGTGAGTTCCTCAAGGTTAAGCTTTATTATTGTTTTTCTCATGACCTTGATTCGGGACGTAATACTGACGTAAATTGCTGCCTACAATTGTTGGCTTGGAGCCAGCTCTCAACACAGTACTACCGAGGCTTTGAATTCTATATTATTTATGTTACTTTTATGATTTTCACTACTACCGTTATTTTTCTTGAAGGTCTTTACACATTTTTGAATAAATTCTAGTAATATTTTCTTTCTTAATTGCCTTCATTATTTATTTTCTTCTGGCTTACTAATTAGGCTCCTGACCCAACTGTATAGACATTTAACTAAACTTATCTTCACCGATTCTGGATGGCATGATATAAAGTCTAAGTGTTTATTAGAGTGTGTCGATTTCCTATAAATGCTAGTATCTAACCCACTATCTTGTTTTCATTTTATTTTACAGTCTAGGATGGCCATTTCACCTTATTCATTTTCTAACTCAAAGGTAATTTCGGTTCCATATAGTACTGAGTTTATCTGTGTGAGAAATTGAGGGATATGCTTAGATTTCAACACATATGAAAGCTGTTTTAATATGCCTAACACAGTATGTCACAGGAAATCAGGATCCTCTTTCCACGTATCAGTAAGCAAGATCTCTTAAGGTGAGTTTAGATGGAAAAATATTTTTGTCTAGGTGATAATACGCCTTTAAGGGATATTACATTAAATATGAAACATTAGTGTATTTGATGTTGAGACTGTACGAAACACTTCTAAAGATAATCAGTATTCATGACTGACATTACCTTTTAGTGATCAAAACAAATGACTTTAGAAAGGTCTAATCTTAACAGTAGCACACAGTATTCACCAGATGAACTTCTGTTACTGTTAACCATATGAAAAACTTCAAACATCCGTTCTTGAAGATGTGATCAAGTTCTGAAGTTGATAAGATCATCTGTCTGTCTGGATTCAACATAGAACTTGGCACCGAAGTGCACCAGTTCGAGTTGCCACCTTCCAAATAGCACACAGAGGTAGACAAGAAGATGAGTGAAGAGAATCAATAGAGTTTGACAGGTATAAGAGCGAAACAGAATGGGTAATGGTAGAAAGAAATATGAAAGATTACAAAGACTGAATACATCTGTGCTGGCCATTGACAACAATTTTGAGCCATGTCACCTACTGTCTCCAGCCATTGATTCCTAGAGTCCCGAGGGCCCCAACCCGGGAGTCTGCATCTCTCTACCTGACTCAGTTTAACTGTCAAGGATTTCATGGATTGATGCCATGTTTTTGTTTGGCCACCACTGGCTCTTTTCCAACCTGAACCTATATCAGCTAGCAATGCCCGTCGGGGGAGGCGGTGGTTAGGCATGCGCAGCACGTGACCTAGCCATCTCAATCGATGTAACTTTATAGCCTCGTCGATTGATTTTCCCTCTTTGCCCAACACTCTACGCCTAACGTCAACATTACTTATCTTGTGAAACCACCTAACGTGAGACAGAGATCGCAGACATCTATGATCGAAAGCAGTCAACCTTTTCATGTCTTCAACGCGTATTGGCCATGTTTCAGAGCCATAGAGAAGGACGGAGCGAACTGATGAGCAGTACACACGTCCCTTGGTTGATAACCGGATGTCACGCCTACGCCAGAGATGGTGTAAGTCAGCGAAAGCAGCTCGAGCTTTTCGGATCCGTGCTGAGATTTCATCGCCAATCAGTCCGTTGGTGCTAATACAACTTCCCAAGTAGGTGAAGTGGTCAACATGTTCTATCACTTCACTCCCTATCACTAAGTTAGGGATTGACGGGGTCCAGTCCTGTAGCAGCATCTTACATTTTGCAGGGGCGAATCGCATGCCAAACATACGAAGATTGCTGCTCAAGGTGTTCAGAAGACTCTGCATTTTGTCAGCATTCTCCCCTAACAAGACTATGTCATCTGCATTTTCTAAGTCCATTAGATAAGATCATCTATGCCTAGGTCATTAATTATAAAATTAGCTGGAGAAGAACTATCATTTCACAATGGAAGTTCCTAAAGTAACCAAGTTCCGTGTGACTGCCGCTATATCTATGAGCTACAGGTGTGCTCTGTTAATCTAACAGCTCAGACTTTTAATATTTCATTCGTATTTCCAAAACAAACCTAATATCAAAAACAAGAACATTTGGCTAAGTGGCATTTACATATGCGGTTAATACATAAAATTTCAAATATCTACTACTATGCATAATTATTACTATTTTTATTAGGAAGTCAAAAACAGAATTTTGACTTACATTTTGAATTAAAATGCTTTGGAGTGAACGATTCAATCTTAACCAGACTTGTTGAAGTTTTGATAACTTCATTGGGGTTTAAGCTGACCGAAACATTCATTTGACTGACAAACTGAAAGACATCTGTTTTATCACACTTCCAAACAATGATGTGACCGTCAGTGGAAGCAGAAAACAAATAAGGATACTAAAAACAAAGGCAAAGTATATTAATGGTGAGATTATCCGAGTTAGAATTGGTTCGGGAGACTGTTATTAATTTAGCAATAGGTGATGATTAAAGGTGAAATGGAAATCTGAGTTGCGGAAGGATTCAAACCAGCGGCCTTTGGACTACTGGTTTAGTTCTCTACCAGCTAAGCTATGAGAGCTAACTATCAGTCAGGTCCTCACTTCACTGCAATTATCACGGGTAATGCCCACTTGTTATGTGGCTAAATGACACGTTATTATTATACCCTTAGGTTCCAAGTGGAACGTAGGGTTTCAACAACACATCTCTACTTTCTTCTATTTGGTGCCGTCCTTTTCAGCTGGGTCCACGACTGACCATAATCTCTCATCTCCTCCATGTCATCCTCACACTGACGACCCGCTCGTAGCTTCCCATTAGCGCTGCATTCGAGCGACGGCCTGCATTAAGCGCGATGTCATTCGATGGCCTCCTCAACGTATGCCCAATCCATCTCCATTTGTGCCTATTTATTTGTTGAGCAATCGGCTCTTTGTTGGTTTGTTCCCTGCCGGAGTTCCTTGTTGCTTATTCTTTCTGGCCATTTGATCTTCAATTTGAGACGTCACTGTTCTTTTATCATCACCCTAGTGCCCAGTGAAGTCTTCTCCCGTCAATTCTCATCATACTCAACAAGAAGATGGGCGGGTTATTAACTGGTAGTAAGATAAATTAATAATAATACTACTAGAAAGTTGTATCACATGTAGGTATCTTTCAACTGCTAAGTTCCTGAAACTTATATGCTACGAACACAACAACAGAATGTTAGAATAATTGAAAAAAAAATTAGAATTTAATTGGTAGATGGTGACTAGCAGTGGAATCCAGGATAAAGTGCATTTCGTCCTATTTGGGACTCGTCACTGGATGTACCTGCATTTCCAAGTGAGTGATGATGTTCCCACCGAGGCGTTTGAAACTATGGGCACTGGGTTCGAACCTCAATGGGAACATCATCACTCACTGGGATATGTAGGTACATCCAGTGACGAGTCCCAAATAGGACGAAATGCACTTTATGCTGGATTCCACTGCTAGTCACCATACACCAATTAAATTCTAATTAAATTTCCAGCCATCATCGAAGCATCTGCACAAGAAGCCGACATGTCAACCTGAGACCGACTACTTCGGTCCAGTCAGTCGACGGGGAAATCTAAAATTCAGTTAAATTGAAAAAAAATGTCTAAAATTCATAGACATTTTTGATGATTTTATTAAAATGAATAAAACATTCATTACTAATCTTGAAAACACTCATAGTTCACCTGTTTACAAATATTTACAAAGAAATGAATTTGAATATCTGGACTAATTACTAAAGCACACACGCACACAGATTGTTTTGTGCATTCAATATATTGACTAACATCTATCTACAAAATATGTGTATACATTTGCTAAAACATTACATTACTATTATTATTTCATTTATCGATCATTAGATGCAGTAGCCTATTTCATTCTGTTTTGTTCTATATGTATAGTCAGTGAGATTTAGTTTATTCCATTTTCTGTCTAAACGTGTAATAACTTGTACTCTGTTAAGAAACTGCTTTCACGTATGTTGTTGCTTATTAGGAATTCACCTGCTTTTATTCAGATTTTATAAATACAAATTACATTATAAGCCATCATCTCCGATTTTATGTTTGTAGAAATACAACTGACTTCAAACTGGACTTTGTCACAAACAGATATCATCCGGAAAACGGCAGAAAGTCAAACAGAACTTGAGACATATCTGAAACTAGTTTCAGATGAGTGAAAATTCATCACTTCACACAACACTATGTCAGAATCCAGTGGGTTATAATTTCCTACTCTCTCGACAACTATCTGGAGTCATCAGTGAGTTACTATTTCTACATCTGACACTGTGGAAAGCATTTATCAGATTCAGAGGTCAGTACTTCGTCTTTTAGGGAAATTCAAACCAAGGAACAATGACTACTAGTTTTGATTGTTTATAATGGTACTCTAATGAATTTGCATCCATAAAAACTGATTTTAAACCAAACGATTTAAGGTCACTACCATTAGGATGGTTATCTAACGTTTATGAATAACAAATTTCTGAGAATAATTTTTAGCTCTAGTAAGAAGCACTGACTTCAACATATTCCAAAAATAATAACTTCATCTTACATATTAACTTGCTTCATAATTCAAGAATAATTGCGGAACGCTATTAAATACGATTCCCCGGTACATATTTATGCTTTGTCAAATAAATGCACACGATGTGGAACATTTACACATATATATATATATATATATATATGTTACATGTTACTACGTCATTATATAACAGCTTAAAAAGTATCACCTGTTAGCCTTCAGTTATTATTATTATCTTATTATTGCTGTTTCACTTAGCCCCTTTACACTCTTGTCTTTCATCCTAGTTTTTCCATTGTCTTCCTACTACCAGTGAAATAGCTGTGTAAGGTGAAATGAAAAATAAAGGATCTACTAAACACATTGAAGAAACACATTTACATTTAGCATGTAGTCTTCACTCTTAAAATATAATATAGTGATCCAAGATAACTTTAAGTTTAAGGAGTGAGTTGGCTGGGTGACTTAATTATTTCATTTACTTAAGATGATCTCCATGAGATCATCAGCAAAGTTTTATTTTTATTCCTTCACGTTCTCAGTGGAACATAGGGCTTCAAGAGAGAGCTTGAAGACTCGGTAGCAGTGGTGAGGGTTGCTAGCCTCATGCCCAACCTTCCCTACTTACCAGTCTTATTACTAGCTTAGCGAAGTAAAGGAGTGAGTCGGCTGGGGACCAAACCCCGAACCACATTAGTCGTGGTTGGAGAGTATTCTACCTCTGTGCCACCGACACACATTCACATAATGGTACATCCATTGACTGGGTATTAGAGAACCGAACACACCTATCCCTGCCTCTTGCCAGACGAGACCAGCATGCAATATTTTCCTGTGGCGTAACCACTCGTCAGCTGTCTCCTTCGGTGGACCAATCAGCAAAGTAAAGACAAAGGAATATTACTAGTAGTACTGATCAGGATATATTGCAGAATCGAAACGTATGGTAGGATATACCATATACTGTCAAATCCATTCTAGAAGGATTAATTCTACATATTTAGGTTACACAAATATTACACGTAGTAATTATGTAACATATTGATCAAGTTAAAGATGCACAGCATAAAGAATTACTGACTAATTGGGACTTGAGTTTTAGATATCTGAGATGTTGAAAATCTAAAGGATGGTTTTTAATATAAAGACTGATATTATGACCTTGGATAGAAAAGAAACCAGTTAATATTGAAAGTATATTCCAAACTAATAATAATAATCTCTTCTTGTCTATCTTTAAAACTAGAGGCACTTGAATTATAAAAATAATAATCAAAGACTAGTAAACTTACATTGAAATCCAAAGATTTGATCTCAGATTTATGTGAAGCAAGTGTTTGTCGAATTTTACAACTATTTTGATGAATAGAGTATCTACGTATTAACTGATCGTTACTTCCAATAAAAAGTGATAAATTTGTTGAATCAGATTTATTTAAAGTATATGACCATGACAGTGAAGTGATCCAGTCATCTGCTGCATAATATATCATATGTTTCAGTCTGACTGTTTTGCTGGATCGATCATATTCATATACAGCTACATTCTATAAAACAACGCGAAAGGGAAAGGAGAAAAAAAACTGAAGTTTATGTGCTAACGTAATAATAATGCACTGGTACTCGTATGTGAGTGTCTAGACCCAGTTTATACAAACAGTATGCACTGGATGCGGTGAAATGGTTTTGACTAAAGGTAAGCAGAAAGCTTTTAGTTTAAATCTCTTAGTCTTTGAAATTACGCACACATTTTTTTATGAAACTATGTAAACAAAATTTGAAAGTTATGCGAATACTTTGATATGATTATGAGCAACAAGGTGTGTTCGAAAGGTCATCAGTTATTATTATTTCCTTTAATTCCTAAAGGAACATAGGGCTTCAGCTGCACGTCTCCATTGCATTCGGTTCTCTGCTGAAGTTTTCACCTGTCTCTCTGTCTGTCTGTTTTCGACATAGAACTTTGCACAAATGTGCGGAAGTTCAAGTCGCCACATTCCGTGTAGCACGCGAAGCAAGAGAAGAAAGTACAAGAAGTTTTCACCTGGCTCCAAGTCTGCCCAAATGCTTTCATCTCCTCTTCAAATGACCTCCTCCAAGTCACCCTTGCACTGACGACCGAATCGCCGCTTCCCTTTCGCCTTCCACTCAAGCGATGGCCTGGCATGTGATGTCACTTGATGGTTTTATCAGAGTATGGCCAACCCACCTCCATTTCTTCCTGCATATTTGTCGCACAATTGGTTCCTGTTGGGTTGGTTCACTCTCAGAGATTCCTGTTGCTGATCTTTTCTGGCCGGTCATCTGATCTTGAGGATTGAGCGAAGACAGCTGTTGATGAAAGTCATCAGTAAATAAATATTACTGTCTCACTATGTTATTACACAACAAAATTATTCTGTTTTGGAATTGTTCTCTATCACACTGCCCAAATACTATTCGTAGATCAATAAGATACGCAAGTCAGCCAACGAAGTTGTAGGGTCCCATTAACCGCGATGATTTCGAAATGATAAACCTCCTGCATTTTAGGTGAAGAACAGTTAGGTTAGAATGAAGCAAGGGTTAACGATATGGATAATATGCAGTAATATGTAAGTTGTCTGAATGACTTATGTTTGACCTCTGAGACTGACAGTCGAATACACTAGGTGACGTGGCTCAAAATCAACTTAGATAGATGCAGATGCATTCACACTCTGTCTTTGTTTAAACTAAAAAGTCAAACTGTTTTCCTTACTCCCTGATATCTTTTTGTCTGACAGTATTCTGTAGTACTTCATTGCATTATCTTCATTTATTTGTCATCGTTTTGATTACTTTTACTTGATATGCGGATAATAAAGTATGACAACTTTCATTAATACACAGTAATGGTAGGTCCTCTATTGATAATGTGACTTTGTCTCAATGTTAATGGTCGAATGTTTGTATAAGTATTTTTGCTGAGCATTTATGGAATTAGTGTTTTTATCAACAGCTGCCTTTTGTCTTAATTGACTAATCTGTTCACTGTGATCAGCATACAAAACAAGAGACGTTAAATCTTAAAATATCATTGAGTTATCACCAGCTCACTTATGACTGAAATAAACCCAAACACACAATAAAACAACAGTGACACTGAAGCTTACTTTATCTTTGGAGCCTGTAGCTATATATCTGCTTGATATATCTACTGCGGTCACTTGACCATTATGATTTCTTAGACAAACTGATTCAGCCGAAACGATTTCCAGTTTAGAATCAATAAAATAGACCCAAGTTTCACAATTCCCTCCTCCACTGACTGCAATAGAATTTGAAGTTGCAACACACAGAGTACCGCCAGCTTCACCTATACCATTCTCTGCATGCTCAATAGAATGTGACCAAAATGTAATCAGGTGAGTAAAGCACATAGTAGGATTAACAAATACTTCGGCGTCAACAACTAAATTGCCATCATTTCTAGTATCGATTCTTGAGTTGAATTCGCAATGGAATAACTGTAAAAACAAAAAGAATATAAATGAAATTGATATATGTCAGCAAAAATTGAAACTGGCTATTGAACAGAAAAAACATTCTAGGGAATTCGCTTAGAAGTATGAATTTTTGATAAGGTGTATTGCAAGTACCTTTCATCACAGGTTAAAGTCACTGAGTATTAAACATCTTAGATGCGTCATATCTTACAACAGCTTCAAAAGTACACATGTTGGTATTTGAGTTACTCTGTTCAGCGATATTATTCGCAAACCGTATGTATAATACACTTTCATAACAACAAAAGAATGTTTCCAAAGATGTCTCACTAAAACTTTGAGTTACACATAACAATCAAGAGATTCATAGTTGCATAATACCAGAGCAAAATTAAGTAAATGAAGTGAGTGACGTAACATAATTGACAGGAGTGAGGAAAGTCCATTTGTTCGAGAGCTCACACTTATTTAGGAATTATCGACTGGATATTTTCATCTGTCTCGGCACATATATGATAAAGAGAAAGCTGCTAAATGCGACGGAATACTATAACTCATAACTTCATTTTGTTCAACTAGTAAGTAGTGAAATTCTCTAACCTTGGTGTTCATCAAGGCCATCATCAAGAAGTTAAGACATTCTGGAATAACCAAACCCTTACTCCTACGATTTGTTAACTCTTGCATCCTGCCTATTATTCTCTATTGTTCTCCTTTAGTTTTTCCAGGGCTACTGAAGAAAGACTATACCTTATTACGCAGGATGTTAAAGGTTGTTAGGAGGGTGAGCAACGTGGTACTTAACTAGCTTCTTAATATTCTGGTTGACAGGCACTTGGACTCGTGTGAAAAATGGGCTATATCCATTTTATCTAACTCACACCAGCTTCTTTATTCACAACTCTCCCCTTGTATCTCTTCAGGGAAAACCAGAAGCCTATATAGGAAACTATATGCTCGCAATAGGAAGTACAAAAACTCAACCATAACCTACTTAGCTCGTGTTCTGTGCGATAAAGAAAGCATTAAGCGTGATACCTATAACTTATTAAATAGTCAGTAGAATAACTGGATCTCGTCTTTCCAATTCATATCATTTACAGGTACAACATTTTTCTTTCTTTTTCTTCCTTTCTTTTACTTTCCTCTTTTTTTTGTGTTGTTATGTGCTGCTTTGTTTCTCTCTTCCTTACAAACTCTATTTAAAACATTTTTCTTCCTTTTTTCACACTCTGTATATCTCAACCTTTTTGTTACCGCTTACGCCAGTAAATATGCTAGTATCTACTTTTCTAGTACCTTGAAACACTGTTCAATTTCGGCTTTGCTACCTACATGCCAATAAGTTGTTGTCGTCAAAACGAACTGAGATTACTCTTAATCTATGTAGAATTTTATTTATTGTTAATGTACTAACTGGATGCAATACTGAAGTAAAATGCTAAGAATTCCATTCTGTATGACAAGTACTGTTTTGGAATAAAGCACATTATTATTATTATAAAAAAACTGAATCTTCTGAATTCCACTTTGATATCATAGATGTATGTGTAAAAACGTTGGTATAGAGAATTAAACAGGTGGTTTTCGTAATAGCGTTGTTTTAATGAAAGATCGGAATTGTGAGCTACTAACTTTAGGACTGAGAATTTAAACTTATCAGGAAAATCTTCTAAAAGTTGAATTTTATGAAACTCATGTCAATTCTTCGACACATTATACAAATAAAGACTAAACATGTCCAGAAAGAGATTATTGAGCAGTGGTATTTCTCATTAACTGGTTAATAACTTTAAATCAACTAAAACTATTGAATGATTATCACTCATGTTTCTCATGGATGCTATTCATTCTGTCTTGTGATTCAGGCTAAATTCTTTGAAAAACTAAACAAAGAAAAACAGAAATGAACTACAGACTACATGCGAAACTGTTCATGTACAGAATGAAGTTTAAAGTTGCTTTCTCTATCATATCAGGATAACAGTTCACTCATTGATAATAAGAACATAATGAAAAGCATTTACAATCTAAGTTTTCACTAAGGAGAAAACTGAAGTAAAAGCTTCATTTCCAAGTATTTGGTCAGGAAGATAAATACAGTGAGAACTGAGAGGCAAATTAACTTAACTTAAAGGATAAAACTGTTTAGAGGAGGATGTTTTCCATGTGATGCTTTAAAAAAAAAAACTAACCATGTAACTGTGTTGTGAAATACAAGACCAGAATCAAGGAATTATGGTGGAATGTAACTCCGTATTGATTATTCTGTTAGATATATCACATAGCTACCTCAATATCACTATAAACAATGTTATAAAGCAGATGACACTGCTTTGTTGTGAAATATACCAAACCACACAAACAAACTTGGCATATAGAGAAATCACAGTACAAAGTGGTCCGCATTACTAAAGGAATGTTTCAGACAGAAGGCAGCATCAGGTTATCGAAAATTAAGAAATGTTAATCACCAACATACAGATTTTGTATTCTATGTGATGTAGATTGAAGAGTATAAAATTAACGGGAGAGAGAGAGAGATAGAGAGAGACTGAACCTGTACTGCAAAAGAAATTCTAACAGTTGAAGCAAACTTCATGTAAAATAAAGTAAGTATACTTTCTGTTTTGTTAATGTAAAAAGTGATAATGATACCGATAACGATGATGATGATGATGTTAATAGAAGTAATAATAATGGAAATCACTGAGTAAACTTTAAATTAGCTTAATAAAGTTTGCGCCACAGCATTTTAAGATAAATCTTATCATTTTACTAAATAAATTTTTGTAGATTGGCGTTCGAATACATCATTCAGTGGTTGAAAGTCAGACGTATAAATCACTGCATCCCAGCCAAAATTTAGGAAATAGGGTTGGCAAAATGTTAGTCTATGCTATTAGATGGTTGGAGGCAATCGACCACAGGAAGCCTTGGACCTAGGTCTCGTGCTAGTTGGCATTCATCAGCAAGGCGTATCTGCAACCTTGAAGAAACTCATGTCCCTTCTGAGATTCGAACCCGCGTCATCCCGTGCTGCAGTCAGAGACGCTACCACTGAGCTATTCGAGTTCACGATTGACTTCATGTAGGGCTGCAGTAGATATTTTGATTGGACACTAGTAACTAGTGTGATGTGTCTAGTCCTTTCTTTGGTGCAAACTGAATTCTATCAGTCAAGTTTGTAATGTGGCCACCATCTAATATCATCAAATCCATGTGCATCGTGATGGCGAGCTACCTAGAATGGTGGCCAAATCGCAAAGCTGACTGACAGAATTCAGTCTGTACCAAAGAAGGGACTAGACACATCACACCAATTACTAGTGTTCCATCAAAAAAACTAATCTATGTTGATCTACTTGTAGTAAGCATTCAGAACACTTGATCCATAAATAAACAAACTAAATAATCAGTATACTTAAGTCCGAACCTCAGTCATCTTGATGTGATTCTAGACTACAGTTTGTGTTAGAAGCATAGTATATATAACAGAATTGTATCACCGTGTTCCATATCAAATGAACTGATAGTGTAATCATATTTTCAATACATTTAATTAAAGTAGAAGTATATACAATAGTAATACGATAAATAAATATAAGTAATCAAACTGAAGAATAACAAAACATGTCTAAAGTGCTTGTTTTAAACAGTACATGGTTTATCTCTTACCTGTAAATTGTACGCAGGTTTAATCAATAAACGGATCAATAATAAAAAAATTATTTTCAGTAAATCACAATGTGTTTAGCACATCCAGATAGCTAATAACGGTTGATAGATAACAAGAGCAAATAATGTAAAATAGACTAAGAATATTCACATAGATAAGGGGGATAAATAAAGCTTACTCTAACTGCTCCAGAAGACCACCCAACAATCAGAAGGCTTGCATTGTGGCGAAAAGGTGAATGACTACAGGCAATGGCCTCAATTGATGACTTATCATTTATCAAGGGGACTAGATTATCAGAAATGAATAAAGTGTCACCAGACTCAATTGAAACAACAGTAAAGATACCGTCATTCCATCCATTTATAATATGGTGTCCATTCACATCAAGTGCATACGTTGTCACAACTATGGACCTTTCGCCTTCTCTTTCAAGTCTGTTTAAATCAATCCACGGACCTAAAGGGGTAAACAAAAACATGGAAGTTTCATGACACAAAGTATATAAATGTATGGTTACCATAGTTACACAAAAAGGGTAGTAAAATTTCCACTTATGGCGTGAAAGTCAAAGCAGTTTTAAGCTACCAAACTTACTATTAGCTTATAAAAAGTGAAATCATGTTAAAATCCAAAGGTGGAAAGGGCCAAATGAAGATTTGGTAGACACAGACAATCACGATGTTCAGAATTTACTGAAAGCTGAAGTGAAAGCAAATGGATTATCACATATCTTGGGCATTTTATTCATTGATCTTTAGCATAGTTTTGATCCACTTCAAGTGTTCAATAATTAACTACTCAACCTATAATATGAGTTTATGACTTCAGTGATAGGTATGGTATTTCATTTTGGATATATTTTACTTTCATTTCATTTTAACTAACAGGTAGTGCTTTGAAGACTCTTAGGAATAAATATCTCTGTCATCATCATATTTTAAAGTTTCAGTGTCCATATCTAACAAATACAGAGTAGGGAGGAGCGGAATATAAGGTATTATAGCTACTCTATTGGCAGACAATCGTATGTGCAATCAACAAGATACTCTGAGAAAGTTGACAGTAATCTAGACTTTCGACAGAGAAAGAAAGACCAGATTTGCAGTATAAAATGAGATCATCGTTCTATTTCACAGGTTCTCATCAGCAAACTGCAAACTACCTGAAATTAAAATGGTTGTAAATAATGATATTTTTTACTTCAGTGTTTGAAAGGTAACAGAGAAAACATTATAAGATGAACGCATCCAGAATATTAGTGTTATAATAAAAGTATTTCAAGAAGGTTAACCTTCTTGAGTTGCCATGTCGACCTACAAGCTAACACTCTTTATTAGATTTTTCTGTTTTCTGTCTTCTCTCACCCCTCCTTTATTTTCACACTTTGAAAAAGCATATAAATTGATGGTGACCTAAACCAAAAATTGTAGTGCTTATATTCCGGATGCTCTCATCTTATAACGTTTTCTGTGTTACCTTTCAAACATTGAAGTATAAAATATCATTATTTATGACCATTGTAATTTCAGGTAATTGCGTGCAGCTGATGAGAACCTGATAAATAGAATGATATCACTTGATACTGCAAATCTGGTCTTTCTTTCTCTATTGAAATTTATCAAGGGAACCAAATGTATAAAATCTGGAAGTTCTTTAACCGATATAATTGTTACAGCTGTAAGCAGTGGCTAACATAATTGGTCGGCGTGATAGATCTCTTTAAGTTAGGTTATGGTAAATGTTCTTCTTTCATAATGTGTCAATTTGTAATACACATATTCAGTGCAACAGTACAGAACCGACAGCCTTTTATGATGTGAGACAAACACTGTTCACCCCAGAATAAACGAAACAAATGTTTATTTCTGAAAAAAACTGGGACACTAAGAGAAAAAATTTGTAGCTAAAAATACAAAAGAGGGAGAAGGTAGACACATTATTCTTCAAGGTAATTTTCTTTGACAAACCATAAAAGGATTTATTATATATATATATATATATATAACCCTTTACGTTCCTGGTGGAACATAGGGCTTCAGGCTAGAGAGCTGAAGTTTCGATAGCAGTGATATTTATATTTACCGGATAGAGTTACTAGCCTCATGACCAACCTTCCCTCTTTAACAGTCTTATTACTGTCTTAGCAAGGTAAAGGAATACGTCGGCTGGGGATTGAACCCTGAGCCATATGAAGCGTGGTTGGCGCGTATTCTACCTCAGTGCCACCGACCCACAGTTATTAAGCAATTAAAACAAGCGGCCTATGAAATTCATTGTAAAAATACACAAATTTCGCTTAGCGTAACTCGAAACACCTTTGTGAGCAAATACTATATGCCTCAATAGAGCACTGAAACATCTACAATCCCTCATTAATATCATTCTTACCCTTAGGGACACCAAGACGTGCATTCCAGACATTGATCCGACTGCCTGACATACCATTTCCAGTTTGAATAAGGTAGCGTCCATTTGGTTTAGAGAAACATAACTTCCCACATTCTACGGGTGACAAATGCAGTGATTCTTCAAAACAGGTTGAAGTATCAGCTGTTGACAGGTTGACTTCTTCAGTTAAAGTACCAAAAGACACAAGCATATCGGCATCCAAAAGATGAGTTTGACCTTGTTTGTCGAGAATAGCCAAGATATTAGTATCATTTGGTGAATAAGCCAGTGAAGATATGGAAAATGGTGAAACTGAGAGAGACTGTCAAATAAAATTTAAAAAAAAGTAGTTCATTAGAGCATTACCTAGGGATGATCGAAAATATGTTAACTAAATAAAAGGGATACTTACCATTATATTTGTCCTAGATACGAGATTGTAGAAATAAACAAAACCATCCCAACATCCTATGGCCATCACATCATTAGAAACAGAATTTTCGCTGTCAGATGTATAGTCTGATAACCGAAAAACAAGTGCATTGATAGGAGAGTTGGTTTTAATTTTTTGGCTAGGGTGAGTTTATTCAAATTGGATGGTTTCGCATAAGAAAGTGATCCAAAACCCAATTCACTCATCTCCCAAAGGCAAACTAAACAATCCAAACTTCCAGTAGCTAAGACTTGTCGCTGTGGATGCCAAGCAGAAACAGTTACAGGTCGGCGATGACACCCAGTGGAAGAACATAACTGACGGCTGAGACATTGAGTTGTTGAAGATGGAGCTTCTGTAGTCACACTGGATATATCCCATATAATCATACTACCATCTTGACAGGTACTAGCTAACCACAGCTGTGAAGTAGAAATTCCATGCGGTTTATTAGAACCGTATCCATTATCAATGAAACATAAAGTGAGTACCGGTAAATTGTGTCCATGAAATGAGCATAGCACCTGAGAAGGAAAAAAACAACATTCATTTGGTGCTACTTTAAAAAAAGAAAGGAATAATGCAGAAGAAACAGAGATAACTATTGAATTTAAGTAATAAAAAAATAAACATAATCTAATTTTTTGAAGGGAATATACATTTTTCTAAACTGTAAGTAGTATTAATAGAAAAATTACTAAGACATACCTTCATAGACTCTACTTCGATGACGCTGACTGTACCTGACTCAGTGCCATAGGCTAATAAAGTACCAGTTTGATTAAGTTCAACTGAAATCGGCACATCTTGTGATCCATTCAAAGGTGTGATCGGTTTATAAATAAAAGCTGGTTGAGTGACTTTTGGTAGACTATAGAGAATATTTTCATCTGGTTTAATTCGGAGAAACATTTGGTGTAGAATGCAAGAAGCTGTTTGAGATTGAGAGTCTAAATAGAACAAACACGTCAATCCAACTTTTTGAATCCAATCACTAACGTTCTGATTAATAGCCAGTTCAGCAAAAGAAGAAGGATGCCTGGTAAATGTAATTATATCTAATAAGCATTTGATAATTGAAGTATGTAAAAATCAATAAAAAACTATATCAAAATTTTATAATATTGAAAGTTATTCAGAGAATGATTCTAAGTGGTGATAGTGTTATATACCTAGTCAACAAAGAATGGAAGTCATAGGCCTTTGGATTCTAACCTAGTTGTGTCGAGTAGTAATTTATTCTCTTCGTAACCCGATTGTCTTGGATTCTAATCCTCTCTGAGTCAAATAGATGAGCACTGCTGATGGATTCTAAACTAGGATGAATCAGGTGCCATTTTTTATTGTTTCCTAGTGAAAGTTGGTTAGTCATAAGATCCAGCTTGAAATTAGTCAAAATTCAAAAAACCTGAGTTTAGAGAAGATTATTATTATTGTCCCCTTTGGTTCCTAGTGGAACATAGGGCTTCAACTGCACATCTCCACTTGCTTCTGTCTTCCTTCTGCTGTACTTTTCACCTGCATCCATGTTAGTCCATACTGTTTCAACTCCTCTCCACACGATCTCCTCCATGTCACCATTGGACGTCCTACTCGCCGTTTCCCTTTCGGGTTCCTCTCGAGGGCCTGAAGCGCTATGTCACCCTAGGCCTCTTCAGCGAGTGTCCAATCCATCTCCACTTTCTCCTGCATATTTGTTGGGCGACTGATTCTTGGTTTGTTTCTTGTTGGTTACTCAAACTGGATGGTTTTGCATAAGAAAGTGATCCAAAACCCAATTCACTCATCTCCCAAAGGCAAACTAAACAATCCAAACTTCCAGGAGCAAAGACTTGTCGCTGTGGATGCCAAGCAGAAACAGTTACAGGTCGACGATTACACCCAGTGGAAGAACATAACTGACGGCTGAGAAGATTATCATTGTCTGAATTGTTCAAATATAACAGGATAACAAAAACATAACTAATGCAGTTAATTTTTCAGCTAACCAGTATTAAATAAAACAGTTGACAATATTTAAAAGGACACACGCATACACACATGAAAAACTGATCAACCTACTCAATTAAAAATTGATAATTCGATGCAATAAAATTTTGCATATCCACTATTCGGTCCTTCATGTAAGTGAATGATGGATCATTACAATTACTTACAGACGGCAATGAAAGACTTCTATCTGTTTTCACTGAAGAAAAATGGTTTTAAAAGAAGACAAGAATAAAAAAGGGGAGTTATCAGACGTTGTTTTTTTTAACAAATTAAAAAATTTCAAATTAATCATCCAGTATTACATTGAGTTATTGTGTGAACGAGATACTACACATATGCCAGTGCATATTACTTTAACTGACAGCTATTCTCATAAAATCTGGCTCAAATCCACACAAACCTTAACTAAAATTAAGAAAGAGATCAACCATTTTCACAGTCGAGTCATTTTAAGATAATTTACACAGGGCGTATGCCGTAGAGATCTGAAAGCTGAAGAAAAATGTTCAGTAACTGTAAATATTTCAGTTCACTAATCAATATTATACTATCTACCATCTAACTTCTAAGAAGAAGGCGTTCGTATCGTAACCTGAGGGTCTTGGGTCCTATCCTTAGTGGGGTTGTGGGTGCGCACCATAGAAGAGTTCAAAATAGGACGAAGCCGCTATCCAGTGCTCTCTGATTTTCAGTGATCTCTCTAACTGATGTTGGTTCGTGACGTGAAAAGTATTACATTTTGTGTTACTTTTCAAGAATATAATACAATAGTTCAATATGAAACATTCTACAATGCTAACTTGATGTTATTTCTCATTTTATTTCAAAAAATGAATACGAATAAGTTGAAAGTGTCGGTACTGACCGTGATTTAAGGACATTATTGTAGGATTCAAACAATATGAAATGGAGTAAATTCTATGCGTTATGCTGGAAGGAAAGCTTAGTAACTGAGTGATTTAAACAGGCTTTCATAAACTATCAATTTAATTGGTTCTCTAACTCTAAACAGTAAAATCTTCTTTCTCCTAATGTCTGTTATCTGTCTTTATGTCTTCCGTGGATGTAAAATAAGGAAAACTTCGGTTGCTCTATGCTTTTCCAGAGTCTAAAACTTGTACAGATGGACAGTTTGACTGTTACAATACAAAGTGGAATATATTTCTCTTTTACTGAAATCTGAGGATGTCATCTTATAGCCCGTATTTTGTCTCAGGAGCCTGGAAATCAAAATAGACCATCTGTGCAGCAACTGGCTATTCATTTTCTAATGATGTGCACATGTATTCAGTATTAGGATATTGTTGTTACAGTAGAAAATTATACTCTATTTACCTTCTAGTAATTAGAAAGTCTGAGCTCTGAATTATATAAAAAAACATTTATAAAAGAATGGTCAATTTGCATAAAGTATACATATGCAGATGATAAGACTTACAAAATCTTCTAAAGTCTTCTAATAACGTCAAACCATTTCCAGATTGTAACTGATGCATAAGAAATGTTGGACTAATAAGTAGGCATGCAACTACATCCAACCTTTGAGCATGATACTGAAAGTAAACAGAACACACATTTTATTTTATTATTCCTTTAAGTTCTGAGTGGAACATAGGGTTTCAAGCTAGAGCTTTGAAGCTTCGATGGTAGTGGTTTTTATTTTTACCGGGTGGGGTGGGTGCTAGCGTCACATGCAATCTACACTCTTTATCGGCCGTACTACCAGTTTAGCGAGGTAAAGGCGTGCGTCGGTCCGGGATCGACTCCCTGACTATGCGCATGGTTGGAGAGCGTTCTACAGCTGAACCACTGACGCATCAAATAAAAACACACAAATAACTAGTACAGATATACAAATAAATTTGATGTTGCAAGTTGAGGAATTGATAGACACGATCTGAACGCATTAAATTAGTAACTAGTGTAGAATCTAGCACTCAAACACGCAAATAGGTGGAGAAGAGGAGAAAGGGAAATATTATTGAACAATGTACATAATTAGCGAGTAAGAGAAAATGTAATTGAAGCCATTAAAATCAGATTTGTAGCATACGACAGAAAGAAGATATAGTTTGAAGGACCTCCATCATCGAGGTTTGATATATATACATATATATCAGATGTTTGGAGACAATCGGCCACAGGAAGTCTTGGATTTGGGTTTCGTGCCAGTTGGCATTCTTCAAGAAGGCGTATCTTCACCCTTGAAGGAAATCATGTCCCTTCTGAGATTCGAACCCGCGTCACCCAGTGCTGCAGTCAGAGACGTTACCACTGAGCTATTCGGCCTCGCGATTGACCTCTTGTAGAACTGTACTGGATATATTTTTGACTGGGCACTAATCAGTAACTAGTGTAATGATTCTAGTTCTACCTTTGTTAACGAGTGCCAACTAGGATGAAATCCAGGTCCAAGATTTCCTGCCGATCGCCTCCAAACATCTAATACGAACAATTTACAGTGCATTATGATGATGAGCCACTTAACATGGTGACCACATTGCAAACGTGACTAGTAGAATTCAGTCTGTACCAGAGATAGGTCGAGACAAATTACACTAGTTACTGACTTGTGTCCAATCAAATATATATATATATATATATATATATATATATATATATATATATATATACATATACATATACATATACATTATTATTATATCCTTAATTCCTAGAGGAACATAGGGCTTCAGCCACGCGTCTCCATTTCCTTCGATTTTCTGTCAACGTCTTCACCCCGTTCCAAGTCTGCCCACATGCTCTCAACTCCTCTTCACATGACCTCCTCCAAGTCACCCTTGCATTGACAACCAACTCGCCGCTTCCCTGTCGGGTTCCACTCGAGCCACGGCTTGTCTAGTGATGTCACTTGATGGTTTCCTCAGACTATGACCAGCCAATCCATTTCTTGCTGCCTATTTGTTTCACAATCGGTTCCTGCTGTGTTGGTTCGCTCATTCCCAGAGATCCCTGTTACTGATCTTTTCTGGCCGGCCATCTGATCTTGAGTATTGAGCGAAGACAACTGTTGATGAAGATCTGTAGTTTATTTGAGGTGCTCTTTATGACGCGCCAAGTCTCTGATCCGTATAGTGAGTAGCACTGACTTCACATTGGAGTTGAAAATCCGGGTCTTATTTTTCATGGTGAGTGCTGTTGACCTCCACACAGACGACGTGAGTAATGAAAGCTTGTCTTGCTTTTCCGATTCTGGCTTTGATATCCTCGTCAATTCTGTCCGCCTGTAGTTGAAACGATGCTTCCCAGGTAGGTAGTAAGGTGAAGGAGGTTGTTTCTTTCAGGTTCCTCCCATTTATCCGGCTGATTGTTGTCTGTTGTTGTTGTTGCTGTGGCTGTTGGCCAGGGATCTTCATCACCTCTATTTTATCTATGTTCACCTGAAGTCCTTCCTATCCTTGATGCTTCTTCTGTCAGCTTATTGCTTTACACTTGCATATCTTCCAGTTTGTGGTAAATCAGACATATATGATCGGCGAAGTCCAGATCCTCCAAGTTTCTTGTGTGAGTCCATTTTATGCCTGTTTTCTCGCTGCCCGGCTCTCTGTCTGTTGCATTATCCAATCTATCGCAATCAGGAAAATCACTGGAAAATAGCATAATAATTAAGGTTATTCAAAAAACAATTCTACATTTCATTTAATACAAGTATAAATATTTAATATTTAAAGAATGAACTCACCAAGTGGTAAACCATATCCTTAGTATTTGAAAGTCTGTTGGCTAAAATACGATGTATTGTATTGAGTGTTACTTTCTTTACACTAGTATTATTATTGCTGTCACTTTCTGACATTTTAGATTTAGTCAGATTCTTGTGATATCCAAGTTGTTTATGTTTTGATGTATCATTCGATCGTTTAAAACAAACATCATAGACTAGATCACATATTTCACGACTTCTGAAAGATATAGCCCTTGATCCAAGATTCCATATATTAAGATTTTGTTTGGGTATTGTCTCCCTTGAATTTTCACCTCCTTCATTATCATCATCATCCATATTAGTAAGGTTTTCTTCACTGCTGAAACCTGACAGTAGTGGATGTAGACCAGTTAGCAAAATATGTAAGGCAAGCGATGGTAAATGAGGTTGTGCCGAAAAACATTTGTATTTAAGCTTTTCGATTAAATATGGATCAGAGATTACTTCCTGTATAATACTTTCATTTGAAATCATATCATTAAGGTGTACTGATGCATCATCATTTGGCACTTTTAACTCTTTCCAAGGATCTAAATAAGCAGTGCATTTTCCTTCATTATCAACAATATCACTATCTTCAAATGTTTGTTCCACTATTGATTCATATAACCAATTGTCGATTAAATTATGTAGTTCATCTGTTGATAGTGGATATTTAGAACACGTCAGAAAACCGAGTACAATTCTTGTTAGGTGTAATCCACAATCTAATTCCACTCTTGTGATAGCATGTTCAACAAAGCTGGAGATAGTTTCAGGTAACTGTTTTAATTTCTCATCTAACTGTTAAAAGAATAAACAGTAATAATAAGCATTAACAATACGGAAATAACAAGTTATATAGGTGCGTCAGTGCTTCAGGGTTCGATTCCCACCGACGAATACCTTTACCTCATTTAGCAAGTAAGCCCGGCAAAGACGGAAGGTTGGGCGTGAGGCTAGCAACTCCATCCCTTAAAAAAATAAACACCTTTGCTACTGAGACTTCAAGACTGAAGCTTGAAGCCCGATGTTCCACTGGGAACACAAAGAAATAAGAAAAGTTTCACAGAATTATGAAAGTAATGACTAAATATTTATGTACATTTATTAAGCTATTAAATGTTGACAGTTAAACCTTTATCTTGAAAGTAGTCATTCAAAAGTGGATACACTGATAACACTTTGAAAATCAACAGTCTAGGTTCGTGATTGGGGTATTGCTGTAAAACTTTGAGTGATTATTGTTTATTGTTGTCTATGCTTTGATGTATGATTGCCGAATAAGGTAAATTCATCAGTACTCATTTCACAACATAGGTAAGGAATCCTCAGCATGAATTAAAATTTAAGTAAAGTGTTTTGTGATACTGAATGTGAGTGGGTCGTAGATGCAGTGATTAACCCATCACATACTGATGATTTTTATTGACTCAACGATATATCTAATTGGTTGCCTGATACGAATAGTTGGATTGCTATCTTGTGTTTTCTCTTGCTTTGTTGATACCGAGGTTGAATCCCTGGCCGACGTATACCTTTACCTCGTTTAGCTGGTAAGCCCGGTAAAGAGGGAAAGTTGAGCGTGAGGCTAGCAACCCCATCCCGTCAAAATAAATACCACTGTTATCGAAACTTCAAAGCTCTAGCTTGAAGCCCTATGTTCCAATCAATCAAATGTGAATAATTCACATTGAAGTAAGCGTTGAAGATAGTGTCTAGAAAGACAATGGAAGCTTAGCAATTAAACCAACTAGCTAACGACTCATAATAGTAAGGAAACAAGAAGCTCTTGTACTAGTATTCAGCGATGATAAAGTTTAAGTAAGTGACGGTAGAAAAGTGTATGAAATACAATTATGATAAAGCTTATATACGGGAGACGACACCTAGGAAAATAAATATATTTAATTAAACATGGAAAAGATTTGAAGCTATTGCCTCAGATACCAGATTTAAAGAAAAATAATTCATTAAGCAGAAATTTAAGACAAAACTGATTTTGGTAGAACTAAATATTGTACAAAACAGTTAGCATCAAACGAAGATTGCCAACAGCTAACATATATGAGTGGGTCTCAATAGTTTGAACAGATTGGGCAGTGTAATATAAGTTGAAGTTAGGGAGAGACGTTCATTAATCAATAAAGTGGAAAATATTATGAATAATATTCATAGCTAATTAGTGGATGGTGACTAGCAGTGGAATCCAGGATGTGCATCTCGTCCTATTTGGGACTCGTCAGCTGGATGTACCTGCACTCCCCAGTGAGTGATGATGTTCCCAACCTAGATTCCAGTGCTAGTCACCAACCACCAGTTAACTTATAATTAAATGCCCAGATATCGTCGAAGCATATGCACAAAAGCCGACATGTCAACCTGAGACCGAGCACTTGGGTCCAATCAATCGACGGGGAAATCTAAAATTGAATTAAATAATATTCATACATAATTTTATCCTTATTACCTTTGTCCTCGTTTATAGTACAACGTGATTCAAGATATTATTTTTTTAAATTGTTTTATTCCCTTACGTTTTCAGTGGAACATAAGGATTCAAGCTAGAGAGTTTCAGTTTCGATATCAGTGCTATTTATTTTGACGGGATGGGGTTGCTAGTCTCATGACCAACCTTCCCTCTTTACCAGTCTTATTACTGCCTAAGCAAGTTAAAGGAATGCTTCGGCTGGGGATCGAACCCCAAACCACATGAGGCGTGGTTGGTGAGCGTTCCACCTCTGTGCCGCCGACGCATGATTTGAGATGATCATAATGATAATAATTTATTTCCATTATAATTATTTAGTATTACTGATATATATCCATTTATATATATATATATATATGTGTGTGTGTGTATGTTGGTCTCTCTTTCTGTTTGCTCGCTTAGTCTGTGACCATTTCACTTGTATGAACCTGCCTCCTTTAACAATGTATATTCCCCTTATATTATATATAATATGAGTGTTTGTTGACAGTCCGTTGCTTGGTGACATATATCCATATATAGTGGTTGTTGGCATGTCTGCTATATTTCGCTATGTATATATGGATCGATACTTCATTATAATTAGCCATTCATGTTAAGACTGTCTAATGATTTGTTCACATACTTTGTCTGGAACATTCATATATATTTCGCTCTCACAATTTGTGTGACTGACCACTTTGGTGTGATACCATTTATTGCGTCTCCTTGTGTTTGGAAAATAGAAGTATCATCGCAAACCTAGTGGTCTTCTGATTTCCGCCTTCTTGCGTCAGGACTATTACATTCTCGACCAGTACATAGCAATAATTTGGTGATGAGTACATAACAATTTGGCGACGGGGAAACTATTATTAACCACTCAGCAGCAGCAACATAACAATTACAAATAAGAGTGCTTATTATTTTTCTATATGTTCTACGAATTCAGAAATTAAATTACGGCTCTTTTTTAATACTGACAAACAGAAATAAATGTGCATTCTTCATACCGTTTGTTTCCACCGCACGCAAAGTTCGTTCAGAAAATTGCTTATTCTTATACAGTGACTATCATATTTAATACATCCATTAAAAGGCGATCCTAAAAGTAATGACACTGTGTACGATAAGGGCCTAAACACGACTAAGCATAGATCAATTTGTGTCACCTAATTGTTTATTTGGGTATGTTATGTTTCAGAATGCATGATGCAGTTGAAGGCTTCTAAATGGCAAGTTCTTCACTACTATTACAACGATTATTTTTCGAAAAGGCTGCATCAAATAGACGGTCATAAAATAGAAGCCAGATTAATGTTTAAAAATGATTATGGAAATTTATTAAGTTATAAATTCAGAACATTACATTTAGATGTTCTTCCGGGACAAATAAGTGCGCCAAAACCATCCAGCTTAAAAAACACAGCAAAATGAAAAACATCCACTTCATACACAAATTTTCTTTATAATTTCAAATTGAGCTCACCTGTTCAAAATTACCAAATAAACGCAACTCTTCACAAGCAAGTTTCAAATAAAGTGGAATATCGGCATCACGTTTACGAACCAACATTGATAACTGTGAATAAAACAAGAGGACGGGTAAATGAGAGACAGAATGCGATATTTCACATAGTTTCGATACAAATTCTAGCAAAAGTCACAAAAAGGAATAATTATCAAACATAATATTAATACATTCATGAGGTAATCCAATACTGGAATAAGATTACTCGGCTATCTAATATGTAAAGAAGAAAATATACAGATAGAATCAGATTAAAAGTACTAACATGAAAATATTCAGGATACAGGATCACTATAATGATCACATGAAGTCAAGACACATTAAACCCAGAAGTATATATATGTCCAACTTCTATCTGATGGTGAAACCCATCAACAGAAGAATGGCACAGCCATGGAGTCTCCGCCTGGCTCATTAATTGCTGACTGTTGAATGATACACCTGGAATCGAGTACTGTGCAACAATCTATAAATCAGTTCACAATTCGTAAGAGGTACGTGGAAGATATCTGTATCACTGTTAATGAAAATGTTGATTTAAACAAAATTCTTGAAGCGTTTAATAATGTGCATCGAATAATTGGTTTTACTCTAAAAGTTAAGTCAGAAGGAAGACTCACCTTCTTTGGTATTCGGCTTCAGAAGAGAATTAACGGATCCATACACAGATCGATTCACTACAAACCGAAATGTAGTGAGTAGCTGGTCAGATTCTACAGCTTTGTCCCGGTAAGCAGGAAAGGAAAGCTAGTCAAATCTCTTCTCATAAGAACCTATTGCATAGGCAAGCAAAACACATTAGACGAAGAAGTGGAGTTCCTCAGAAACACTCTGATTTAGTGTTGTTATCCACTGATATTTGTCAATAGACCTACGGAAAACAAGACTGACACATCACGAAAGACAGAAGTACTAAAGAACAAGTTAGCTGTCAACTTAAAATTCACAAGTGGAACATCATTTGAAATTCTTTGAAGCAGTTTATCGAGATTAGTCCAAAAAAGTTCTTTACTGCATCCATACACTTAATATTCACACAGCCCCTTACTTGTCAAAATGTTCCACTGGTTGGAAATTCCAATTGTATATGTCAATTCACCTGCTTTTGCGGAGCTAAGTACATAAGTCATACCAGTAGGATATTACCTAGACGTACACAAGAACACCTACTAATATGGTTAGAAGAACCAACAGCTCGATTCTTTTGCACCTTATTCATAGATATAATTTCGCACCAACAGAGAAATCTTTCAAATCAATACATAAGTTAAGGCCAAGTCCTTCGACAGGATTCCGGTTACAACTTATTTTGATGACAGAAGCTTTTGCTATACACAAGGAAGACCCTAAACCGTATATCACATAGGCATTTTTCAAACTAGAAACAATAATAAACGTATGTATTTCTACACAAGAATGTGTCACATAAGCTTCTTATACTGTCAAGCGAGTGAAAACCAGATTTAAACATGAACACTGAAACATTTGTTTAAGAATATGGTTGAAAAGAAAAACAAACGATATACCTGATTTTGAAAACCAGATTCATTCAGAACTTTTCCATATCGTGCAAGTAAACTTCGCACTGCTACGCAACGTTCATTTGTTGTTAATCCATATACAGGTAAGAGGAGACAATCAACTCTTGAGGATAAACTTCTAGCAACAGGAGACTTTGAATCACAAGTCAACACAAATCGAACATTCTAAAAGGAATCAAGACAGATTATAACATAAAATAATATTATACGTGAAGTAATAACTTCTGAAAAAGGAAAGAAATCAGAGAAGTAGAACCATTAGGTATCAATAACAGAAAATATTGTCAACAAATGTTATAAACAAGTTGTACGCGTTAAATATCTTCGAACAAATTAATGAGACCAGTTTGTAAAATACTTAACATCAACGAACCATGAAATTTATCTTCGACTGGTTACAATCAATTTAATAGATTACGAATATCGACTAATAAGTACATAGGCAAATAATGTTTAAGAAATCAGTTGATCACTAGAAAGTGATGTATGCAGTTGAAGATATTCTATAATCCATGTTTATTATGTGGATTCTAAGTGAAGCAATTCACTACTTTAGTAGACAGGTTCATTTTATTTCGCCAGAAAATTTATCTACTGAAATGAAATGTGGAGACTCATATTATCAACTATCTGAATTCGAACCAAAGCATATGCGAAAAGTAGAGTCTATTAACATCTCAATTTGTAAATTCTATCAAAAAACAAATTATCACCGTGAGCAAGATATAACCGAGTTGGTCATTTAAACTTTCACGAGAGAATGGGCATATAATCTTTTAAAGTAAGCTACAATGAGACATTTAGGGACTTGATCCTTTCATTTTGTGATTGAACATTTATTTTGTTTATCCAACTACGGATTGGTTGACGGGATACAGTCTGTTGTGATTCCTCCTTTTTTGAATTTAACTGTTTTGATAATACACTTTCCCTAAACTTTACGTGTGCCTTTTGGTTTTACATAATGCATATTGGTAAATCACAACGTTCTTTGTATTATGAAAGGTGAAAAATTAATAAACTTTACGAGTAATAGAGAAGTGTAGCAATTCAAGCTGTCAGACATTACAGCAACATAGATAGGATAAAATTAAAACTATAACAATATTAAACTAAGGCAATATGGATATAGGTAGAGAGGAAAAAATTTTCCATGGAGGTTATAGAAAATGATGTTCAGAATTTCAAAGATGAGAAACAGCGGATGCTTTGGTACTAGTGATATCGATTTCTGATGAAATCACCACTTGCCAGGCAAGATTTCTTAATACACCAATAATACAGACTATGTATTGATGCGACATTCTGATTTGGTCATTTTCGACTTTTCTATGGAGAATAATTTGTATGGGTTTCAGAAAGAAGTAAAACAATGCTTAAATAGTGAACTAATAAATATGTTATTCTTCTATTATAATGACGATTTATGTGTAAACCCAGTACATTTGATATCATATTACACTTTTTGGAGCAGAACACTGCTATATCGGAATACATAAGGAGATCTGATCTGATATGATGTATTTTTTCAAATGAATGTAAAACTTCAAAATTCATAGTTAAGTATAGAAATTTCGGCTTTTCATGCTACAACGTTCACATGAAGTTGCCTTTCGCAAGTTCAAGTTGACAAACATTTCCAAATTTCCATATAACCTGATTAAAGCATTAAAAAAGAAAATTTTATTTGCTTAACAGTAATTGAAATCAACTTGATAAGTTTTAACTAGAAAGAAACATCAGTGTTAGATTTTACTATTAGCCATTCTGAAGCAAATAATATATATTACAAAAAGAGATCTAAGGCAGTATCGAGTAGTTGTTTACATGGGGTGAAAAATGATAATTCTAAATATACACAAACCATAGTTACATTAAATTTTTGAATTAACACTACACAAAAATTCTGAAAATTAAATAGCCTTCTCTTCTGTTTCTTCAAATATATATGAAACAGCAGCTGTCCAGTACTCCTTGATTTTCAATGGTTCTCTAACTGATATCCATCCGTGATCAACTTGTAAAAACGTAACTAACCCTTAAAAACCAAACTATAGAAAATCATCTGATGAACGCTAGTGACTTACTACAGGTTGGAGTTTCCTGAGAAGTCGTGACCAGTGAGGTTCAATTAGATGTCCCGTGTGTGGATGGATGTCCCACCAACGACAATGGTTGGGGTCGCGCTAAATCACGAATAGGTAGAATGGAGAGTTCATGCACTGGCCATTGAATTGGGTCCCAGTGGCTGAATGGTATACGAGCTTTCCTTGTAACCGTAAGGTCCTGGGTTCCAACCATGGCAGTGGGTACGTACTGGCGATGATTCCCAAACTAGGATGAAACATCAGCTGTCCAGTACTCCCTGGTTTTCAATGGTTCTTTAACTGATATCAATCCGTGATCAACTCGTAAAAACATAACTAACCCTTACAAACCAAACTACAGAAAATATATAGTGATTTTTTTCTCAATCATTTAATAGATGGTGGGAGAGGAATGAACATTCGCACTACTAAACAGCATAAGATGTTATTTCACGTCCTTGTAAAAGCACTGTTTATTTTTTCCAGAAATATAAAAGAAACGTACGTATTCATTAAAAATAATCCAAACTGCTTCAAAAGAAAATGTGACATTTTTCTTTTAATTCGTTTGTGTTCTGGGTGGAACACCAGACTTTGGGCTTGAAGCTTTGAAGTTTCAGTTGCAGTGTTTTTGTTTTACAAAAAGTGGTTGCTAGCATTACACCCAACCTTCCTCCCTTATCAGACTGACCACTGGTTAGGTGAGGTTTAGGAGTGCGTCAGAGGGAAAACAAATTCGAGCCTTCCAGTGAACTGCAAATACATTGTATAATTTTATTGAAAATGTGAAGTCCATGAAGAAGTAAAGCAAGCAAAAGGCTAACAGACCAAAGGAAAACTATATGTATCAATCTTTGATGAAAATTTATCGACATATCGCTACAAAAATTACCTTAGGCAGTACCATAGGCAACCATTCGAAAGTCATCGGCTGCAGTAGATGACAGTCATCGATTAGAAACACGAAACGTAACTTCTGTAAATAACCAATAAAGTTGATGATTCGTGTAAAGCACTGAATTGTTGATCTGAGACCAATGTAAAAAAGACATCAGAGAAATAATAATTAATACAGTTAGACTTTAAAGTCTTTCTTATTCAACTTAATTAGAAGAAAAATATATTTAACTCACATTGATGGTGAATCAGAAGATGATGTATTCATATTTGTTGAAGAAGTTGACATTTTAATGGACAACTCAATTTCATTCAGTAATTTTGTAGCTGCTTCACTAGACGCGCATAAGTCTTTAAGTTCAGTAAGAAGACGACTTGTCCATTTTTTAAGCATAACAATTAATGACCTCTTCGGTGGTAAACAAGTGACTGCTAAACCGCCACAGAAATGTATAAATATATGATGTTTGGCAAGTACTGGACGCTGAGAAGCAAATCTAATTCCACTAGCCACATCTTTTCTCAATTTCACTGAGTGTTCCTTTCGGCTAGACCTAAACAACTGTGTTGAACCCACAGAAAGAGGTGGATACCAATCTGTTTCGGTTAGAGAAAGTGCCAAGGCGGATAAATATGTTGTTTTACCACTGCCAGGAGATCCAGTGATCAACAGAACACCTCCATCACAACCTTGGATTAAAATAAGAGAAAATTAGATACTGACTGAAAACTAAGTTAACAGTGTAAAACATTCAGGATGATCAATAATAAAGTAAAAGACTGATTGTCTAGTAGGGAACATTAGTTACACTGGGGATTCGAAGTCAAAACGATTAGGTTACGGAGCGGTGATTTCACTCACCCGCTACTTGGCTTTAACCCAGCAGTCCGCATATTTTCAGTACAGTGGATTCCTGGCATATTACCTTTATCCAATGTCATTCATGATTTGTTGGTGATTATCTTCTAGATGCATATCCCGAAATTCAAATGAATAGATATGATATATAGAGTCCATCAAATAATTGGTGAGGGTGTTGATTATAAACACATGATAACTTTCTTGAATAGAATTCAATATATACTGCAAATCAGTGACTAGTATTTTTAAATTCAGAATTTTCTCCAAAGATACACATCGAGTTATGGTGAATAACAAGAATGTGGAAGACATTTATACTTCAATTCAAAGATGTTAGTTTTGTTTGCTTTCAGATCACGAGGAATATAAATCCATGAGAACTGAAATGACAATACGAATCAGTTTACATAATGATATTAAGACATGGAAAACACACACACACACTTTTGCCCCCGATAAACTTCTCTATCTGAGTCTACAATTCAGTGGATACGGATAGGCAGAAATACCAGGAAACCACTTGTCCCGATAACCGAAGAAAATCTTTTTCACAGCTGCACTTCGACTCCCTATATCTACAAAGCCAATGATTTTAACGAACGCGAAAGATAAACTACCACCGCTGGCCTCATTAAGGCGTATCTATCAGTTCATCTGCTCCTGTGCAGTTAGGTATATCGGCTATACGCGGTTTTTTCCATCCACACATGTCACTGAACGCTTATCTTCATGGTTTTACAAATGAGAAAAAAATCCTCCCACAGCTATTTTTGGAACACCTGATCGAATCTGGACACCGAGTGAATTAGCGGACTAACTTCATAGTTATCTAGAGGTTACAGGGAAATCTTGTTAAAATAGCACAGATGAAAACTCTTCAAGTAGCAGAAGCAGTAGCAATCCACATGTGAAATCTTGAATTCTGAATATAGAAGTTTGTTCATTCAATGAACCTAAAGTGGATTTAATTTGTCTTAACATTGGATACGTAGTTTTTGTTAAACCATATGTTTTAATGTTTTGATTTTATTATATTTCTCCCCTCCCCCTCTATTACACTTTCTTTCAATCTTAATTGAGTTTTGCTCACTTCCAACAATTATATTACATCACGCAATTCTCTTATCAAATTTCATTCTAGTTTCTACCCGATTAATGCTTACTGAATTACGTAAGTGCCATTTAAGACTTACAAATCTGTTGATATATCTTTAAAAAAAACATTCACTTTTTTGTTCAGAAAATTTACTGCACACATATCCGATGTACAGCTTGTTAGTACTTCCCTGAATGCCTCTTATTTTATATGACTCGATGAGGATTTTTAAATTTTTATTTTCCCTTCAGCAGTAGACACCGGAATAAACAAACGTTGCATAACTCATAAGTATTAATTATCATTCCCAAGCACAAAATAAACAAAAAGTAACAAACAAATTAGAAATTCAACTGATGACTTTGTTGTGATACTATAAACACAGAATTGGATTATAATTACAATTTCCTGTATAACTTACCACGAAATTTGGAGGAATAATTTGGTGCACGATGTATATCAGAAGTGGTGCAATTAAATCCCATTTTTCGACTAAGATGAGCTTGTCGACCCTTGTCATTCAATGCAATGAAGGCGCGTTCAACTTCAAGAAGATGACGCTCTCCAATCACACATGCTGCTGAATATACATATTCTCGCAAAAAGTCAGTCGTATTAAATGATTTGCAAACTGATGGATGATTGTCGGTCTTCTAAAATTTTAATTTTTTTAAAGTAAGAAAAAGAGAATATTTGGTGAGAAAAATAAGACAAGTCTCGAAAATAAAGTACTTTCTAACTTCAAATAGGAACATTTACTTTAACAGACAAAAACCCTTAATTTGACCAGTTTTTTCAGGTAAGCATGTGGTCAGAGCGGGCTGCTAGCCAATTGGTAGACAATAATTTACGTCAATGTCTAGGTCGCTGATATTGGCCGTGAGAAAATATGAACCAGACTGATTCAACAACCAATCACAGCAGACTTAACATGGGCAAATACGATTCGCAGATGTATGGCTTAACTTTCTGAGAAACCAGTCACAAGTAGTACAGAATAACCCTGAGCAAGAAACAGCCAATCAGAAGACTGTGTTTGTCTGCTTGAATAAGCTATAATAATGTACATGAAATATATATAAATACGTGCTGATTTCCTTAATAAAACGATCTGTTGCCTGGCCCTTGTCTTCTGTTGTTACAAGCAGTCCTCTAGAACGAGTATAAACTCACATAGTGCTTTACATTTTTCACTAATTTAAGCAAGAAAACGACTCAGCATTGACGCACAGATGGATAAAGAGAGCTATGACATGTAGAAACTGTTTGTTTTTGGGTATTTATACAACAAGCCGATTGAAAAACATCGAAGTAAAATGTCCTTGAAGAACTGACTGGATGAGCAGTACTTGAAAACTTAGACTAACGAGTCATAATTCTAAATCCACTGAAGCGAAGAAACATTTAATCCAATTTATTAGTCGGAGTAGTTGATTAGCACAGTAGAAAACAAGTTGTCTAAAAGTAAATACTACTCATCATTTCTGTATAAGTAAATATGTGTATTTGACAAGGAAGTGGAGAAAAGAAATATTTCAAATATGTTTGATTGGGGTTATAAGCAAACCGAAAGTCATTTAAGGGGAAGAAGTGGTCTGTACTGAAACCACTGAAAGAATTACAGTTATTTTATGAGCAAACAGCTTATCAAAAGATTCAGTTGTCGCACTGAGAAGATATCACTGAAGAAAAATTTGTATTTTTTTACCCGCCTTATGAGTCTTCAGTTATTATTTTATTCCTTTGCGTTTCAAGTAGAACATACGGCTTCAAGCCTGAGTTTTGAAGTTTCAGTGGCAGTGGTATTTTTCTACGGGGTGAAGTTGCTAGCCTAACACCCAGCCTCCTGTCTTTACCTGACTTTCTACCGGGTAGTAAGCTGGTGAGGTTTAAAAGTGCGTCGGCCAGGCAACGAACGTCCGACCACGTGCACAGGCGGTGAGCATTCTATCACTGAACCACCAGAGCATATGGGTTGTCAGTATTGGAATGTATTCTCATAATTATGTCGTGCATATTTATCAACAGAAATTAATAAAATTCATGTAATTCATTGAAAGCAACTTACTGAAGTTTTGTAAAATTTTAAAAGTAAAGATCTTATTACTGACAGAAATGTATTCCCAAATTCATATAAATTCTCCATTACAGGATGATCAGTGAATAGACGATTGAATTTAGCAGGATAGCTGAATTTAATAAAATAATAACAACTGGTTATCAGTGTTAAATAAAGCTTAGGAAAATGAATAGGAGCTAATAAGGAAGTTGTTTCGAAGTAATTTCCATCACATATAGAAATCAATTGCAAAAACATTGAAAACAAAGGTGCACTGAATTGAGCCTTTATTTCAGTTTATGAATCATCAGCACCACGCCTCTTTGGCGAATCAAGTTGCCGACTATTAGGTCATCCAGTGACCAGATTATCACAGTCCAAGTTTTCATCTACCACCGATCAATGTAGCGTAGTCATCTTTCAACTGAGTGAGCGAACTTATTATTATTATCATATCCTATTATTCCTAGAGGAACATAGGGCTTCAGCTGCGTGTCTCCATTGCCTTCTGTTTTCTGCCAACGTCTTCACCCGTTCCAAGTCTGCAAACACACTTTCATCTCCTCTTCACATGATCCACTCCAAGTCACTCTGGCACTAACGGCCAACTCACCGCTTCCCTTTCGGATTCCGCTCGAGCCACGGCTTGTCTAGTGATGTCACTTGATGGTTTCCTCAGACTATGACCAGCCAATCCATCTCCATTTCTTCCTGCCTATTTGTTTCACAATCGGTTCCTGGTTTGTTCGGTCATTCCCAGAGATCCCTGTTTCTGATCTTTTCTGGCCATCTGATCTCGAGTATTGAGCGAAGACAGCTGTTGATGAAGGTGTGAAGTTTGTTTGAGATGCTCTTTATGATGCGCTGGCCAAGTCTCTGATCCGTATAGTAAGTGGCACTGACTTCACATTCGAGTTGGAAATCCGGATCTTATTTTTGATTCTGAGTGCTGTTGACCTCCACACAGACGACGTGAGTAATGAAAGCTTGTCTTGCCTTTCCGATTCTGGCTTTGATATCCTCGTAATCTCCACCTGTAGTTGAAACGATGCTCCCCTGGTAGGTAGGTGAAGGAGGTTGTTTCATTCAGGTTCCTCCCATTTATGCCGGCTGATTGTTGTCTGTTGTTGCTGTGGCTGTTGGCCAGGAATCTTCATCACCTCTGTTTTATCTATGTTCACCTGAAGGAAGTCCTATCTTCTCTAGATGCTTCTTCTGCCAGCTTGTTGCTTTTCACTTGCATATCTTCCAATTAGTGGGAAATCAGACATATATCATCGGCGAAGTCCAGATCCTCCAAGTTTTTCGTGGAGGTTCATTTTATGCCTGTTTCCTCATTTCCCGTTGTCTCTCTCACTATCCAATCTATTGCAATCAGTGAACTACTTTCTTTAAAAACGACCTAAATAATTGATTAATTAATTACTGCTTCGTTTTGGAATATGGTTAACCTAAAATTTTTATTTACATAAAAACTCTTATTCTCAGCTGTTGAAATACTGTCAAGAATAAATAAAAGGAGGATGTAATAAGTGAATGGTTGGAGCTTACAATACAAATGCAAGAATCTATTATCCATTTACAAAAAGAATTTCTAGTCCAACTTTCTATAAAACTGTACAAATACTATAAATAGATAAGGATTGAATAGTTATACGTCACTAATTCATATCCTTATAAGATGAATAGGACAGAAACATGTTTTGTTAATTACCGAATATTAGTAGCTTTTAATTTGAAGGTTTCAACCAATAAATGGTAGTGATTTAATTATCAAAACGTTACACCCTTTGATTAGTGCATCGGTGGCATAGCGGTTGGGACGCTCGCCGACCATACACATGGTCCAGGGTTCGACCCCTGGCCGACTCACTCCTTTACCTCGCTAAGCCAGAAATAATGCTGGTAAGGAGGAAAGGTTGGACATGAGGCTAGCAACCCCATCCTGTAAAAATAAACACTGCCACAGAAACTTCAAGCCACTAGATTAAGGCCCTATGTTCCACTGGGAACGTGAAGGAAAAAAACACCCTTTGATGAAATTTAACTATTTATGTGGTAAGTCCAGCGGCTAGTTCAGAAAGGTGAATGTATAGTCAGCTCAAACCTCACTAGCATCTGTTGGAGGATTATGACGCCTTGTGTCTAGTTCTAGAGATCACGTGACTCAAAGGCTGATGGTGCTATCAGATACGGTTTAGAATCAACAACCGTAGTGATCATCCTGTAACGTTTCTCTTTCTTCTATTATTGAAAGGAATATGAGATGTGAAATTTTTTTATTGAATGTAATCTATGAGAATGCTTGTTTATTTCGTATTGTTATACCACATTATGTATCTTTCTTACTGTCGTGTTAAGTGGTGAAACAATGGTCTACTATAGATACATAGACGACATACTGTATACAGTGATCTGAGCCACGCAGAGGTATTTAAGTACGGTGGAGACAGCTTACTGTCCGGATTAACTGAGGTACTAGGCAGCGTCTGGGAATCAGAGAAGTCCCATCGGGTTGGTGTAAGTCACTGATTATCCCCATATACAAGAAGGGAGACAAGTCTTCCTGTGATAATCACAGAGGGATTAGCTTGACTAATATAGTATCTAAAGTCTTAGGCTCAATAATCATGCGTAGACTGAGTGGTGCTCGGGAGCACAAACACGAGAGAGCCAGGCAGGCTTTAGACCAGGAAGAGGGTGTATTGATCATATCTTCACCCTCCGACAGATTCTAGAACATAGTCATTCCTACCGGCGTCCAACAGTCATTATATTTCTTGACCTAAAGGCAGCATTCGACTCTGTCGATCGGGAAGTTCTCTGGAGATGCTTGGCTGTAAAGGGAATTCCAAGAAAATATATTGCACTGATTAAGGCACTCTATTCGTACTCATACAGCCAGGTGAGGGCTTACGGCGAGCTGTCATCTGAACTGATGACGACCAGTGGTGTCCGTCAAGGATGCCCATTATCTCCTTTTCTATTCAACTTCATCATAGATGTGTTAATGGACTTAACCCTAGGTGACTTCAGTGACTCAGGAATTGACTTGCTACCGGGAATAATCTCGTTGACTTGGAATATGCAGACGATATAGTCCTTCTAGGCGAAGACGCTGACGAAATGCAGAGTCTTCTAAACACCTTGAGCCGCAATCTACGAATGTTTGGCATGCGATTCGCTCCCGCCAAATGCAAGATGATGTTACAGGACTGGACTACATCGACGCCTAGTTTAAAAATAGGAAGTGAAGTGGTAGAGCACGTTGACCGCTTCACTTATTTGGGAAGTACCATCAGCCCCCAACGAGTTGATCTCTGACGAAATCTCAGCACGAATACAGGGGGCTCGTTTCGCATTTGCCAGTTTACGCCGACTCTGGCGTAGACGAGATGTTCGACTATCGACCAAAGGGCGGGTGTACTGCTCATCAGTCCGCTCCGTCCTCCTTTATGGTTGTGAGACCTGGCCACTGAGAGTGGAAGACATGAAAAGGCTAGCTGTCTTTGATCATAGGTGCCTGCGTTCTATTTCCCGTGTAAAGTGGCATAATAAGGTGAGCAACATGGAGGTTAGGCGTCGAGTTCTAGGTAAACAGGGGAAATCAATCGACGAAGTCGTGAAGTTACAAAGACTGAGATGGTTAGGACATGTGTTACGTATGCCAAGCCATCGCCTCCCTCGACGAGCAATGTTAGCGGATATAGGGTCAGGATGGAAAAAAGCTAGTGGCGGTCAAACAAAAACTTGGCACCAGTCAATGAAATCCACAACAGTTGGTCTAAGCCACATAGGAAGGTGTAGACTTCCAGGCTGGGGTCCTCGGGACGGTAAAAATCTATGGTTGGAAACAATTGGTGACATGGCTCAAAATCGTTCTCAGTGGCGCAGATGCATCCACTCCTTGTGACTTATGATCTTCAATGAAACTGTTTTGTTTTTCTTTATTACTCCTTTGTCTCACACCTCTGCTCACTGTCTCTATTATTCTTTTCTTGTACTTTCTTCTCTTGCTTCGCGTGCTACACGGAATGTGGCGACTTGAACTTCCGCACATTTGTGCAAAGTTCTATGTCGAAAACAGACAGACATGCAGCATATCTGTTCATTGGTTATTTAACCGATGAACATAAAATCATCACTTTCACAGTGGAACACGAATATGGTGGAAGTTTCTACTTGCCGGATATTGGTTCGAAGAGGAGAAAGGATGAAACACTCGATAAATTCATCACAAGGATAAGTGGAGCTATAAAGGAACGTTAATGACAATACTGTTCTGTAAGGGAAAACGAATATGTTCAGCAGATAAATTAGACAATCTCATGTTATTAGAAAATTGCCTGAAAGAAAATGGCTGCCCATAAAATTTCACTAACAATACGACAAGAAAGAATGTAAAAATCCAGATATAATTACAGCCACCAAGAAACTGATTTTCATTTGAATTGGCTTCAAGGGTGACTTTAATATCAGAGCATAGTGTAAGGGTAGAAGACAAGAGATTCGGTAACGGACTTTTTTAGAGGAGGAACACACCATACATATGCATTTTAACCACACTGAAGGTCGTCTAGGTCAGCGGATAGTAAACTGTTCTGATTGGTTGTCACTTTGCCAATGGTTAAACCTTGAAACAAAAAGCTGTCCAGTGAGGTCATTTCCTGACCACAACGCAAACTAAGTCCAGATCTGAAGAATAAACATTTTCACCTCTGCATTCACTTATATAGAATATTATTTTCAACTTTGAATGCTTCGCATCAATCTGCATCTATAGACTACTGGATAAAACTTGTCAGTAGCACACACCACAATGGTATTGACCAGGATGTATCCAACATCAGGAATAGTCTGTCTATTCCGAATAAGCCGCTCGCTGGCAGTCGAAAATCGAAAAGCACCCCTCATATGCTACCTCCATCTGTGTATATCAATTCATGTGTAACGAGCAGTTGCACTGAAAGAACAGAAAGTGGCTGACTATGCCGGACCTTTTCAACATATACCAAAGATCCTTTGATCAAAGGTATCATATAGTTTTAACTCGTCAGTTACCAAACACCTGACAGACACATGACACCAAGTGGACGCAATTAACGAGCAAAACAACCGAAGTCTTCTTAGGTTTGCTGAAGCTATCGCAATAAAACTAATGAAACATAACCTATTTGCTCAAAAGTAATCAGGCGTGGGACTTTAGTTACCCTAGTGACTCTAACCCTAAGTAACTCTCTGTTTTTGGAATTCATCATTGATGTTTCATTCACCCTCATTTATCGGTTGGCTTTCATATTACATTTAATTTGTGATCCTTTGAATTCTGCCCACTTTGATAGATCATCATCATTTCCTTCAAATTCGTACTTATCAGATTTTGATTTTCCAATATTATGAGTTCTAATCACTGCATTTTATTATCTCTGATTACTTAATTATCATAGACTTATCACCACCCTAAAGGCAAAATTGTTCATTCTTGACGAGACACTTCATCCTTATAACTTACTTGCACTAATAATGAGGTAACCTTATCATCCTTATATTTCGTTTCACTATGATTTTCTTACAACAGTCCTTATTGGAGGTCTGATTTATGATGATAGACAACATGTATGTTAAAAATGTATTATAATTAGTTTTCTATAGTTGGGTTTGTAAAGGTTAATTTTGTTTTTTACGAGTTGATCACGGATTGATATTAGTTAAAGAACCATTGAAAACCAGGGAGTACTGGACAGCTGCTGTTTCATCCTAGTTTGGGAATCATCGCCAGTACGTACCCACTGCCATGGTTGGAACCCAGGACCTTCCGGTTACAAGGAAAGCTCGTATACCATTCAGCCACTGGGACCTAATTCAATGGCCAGTGCATGAATTCTCACTTCTACCAATTTGTGATTTAGCGCGACCCCAACCATTGTCGTAGGTGGGACATCCATCCTCACACGTGACATCTGGATGGACCTCACTGGTAACGAATTCTCACTAGAACTCCATGAGCCACTGAATCGGGTTCCAGTGGCTGAATGGTATACGAACTTGCCTTGTAACTGGAAGGTCCTGGGTTCGAAGCATAGTGGTGGGTGCGTACTGGCGATGATTCTCAAACTAGGATGAAACAGCTGTCCAGTACTCCCTGGTTTTCAGTGGTTCTCTAACTGATATAATCGGTTTTATTGAATAATATAGGTTATACGCATCTGAAGACTACCAACCAAATAAAAACGATTCATATTATTCTGCGGCAACGTTTGCCCTATCTGTATTTAAATTTATAAAGGGAAATTAGTTTATGAAGTCATATTGTTTTGTCGTTTTTCTGTTGAAATAGTATTCATTATTTACTAACATATTCTGTCAATTTACGTTACTTATATAAAACAGCATTATCGTTATTACTGAGTTAATTGTTTTCAGTAAAGGCATTGTTAACACAGTAGCTCATGATAACTGTTGGCTGGACATTAGTTAGTAACTAGTGTAATGTGTCTAGTCCATTGCTCGATGCAGACTGAATTCTATCAGTCAAGTTTGCAATGTAACCACCATTCCAGGTGGCTCACACTTCGAATTGTTGATTTTAGATGGTTGGAAGCAATCGGCCACAGGAAGTCTTGAACCTGCACTTCATGCTAGTTGGCACTCGTCAGTAAAGCGAAACTGCAACCTTGAAGGAACTCATGTCTCTTTTGAGACTTGGACCCATGTCACCCAAAGTTCTACAGTTACAGACTGTATTGTTCAAATAATGACGAAATAAACCACATTATTTATACATACTCTGTCAAATGAAGTAGAGCTAAAAAGTAGAGTCTGAAAAAGACTCTGAAAACAAAAAAACCTCTGGTGTCAATAAGATTTTTAACAGCACAACAGTTCATCCAGCTTCAGTCATCCGAGTCTCTGAATAACATTCCTTTAAGTTAAATCAGACATATAATAGGTGAGTTTAGTATTTTAAATTTTTTCTACAGTGGATCATAACTAAAAATAAAGACTTCACTATTAAAATAACAATCCTTGTTTTAAAGTTATTCAGCCAAAAACTAAACATTCACAAGTGTAAAATAATACAAGATTAACTCTTGATATTACATAGTTTTTGTCTCAGTCTGTTTTCATAAATACTCGGTAAGTTTTATTTATTTATTTATATTTTTGATTACAGCTTGATTCCATACTGTATTTTCGGTACAAGTATGGAATTTTCACCATGGATATCGGTAGCCCAAATTTTGCAGGCCGACCATAGATATCAGGTGTTCGACGGCAGGGGATCGAACCTCGGACCATGTGCATGGTCGGCGAGAGTCCTAACCACTGTGCCACCGACGTTACCATCAGTAAGTTGTTAAGTGAACACATTTCACTTAAATAAAGAAATTATTATCAATCACCTTCATAAAAGTAAAGTAAGAATAACGATAAAGCACAAAAAGTAACAACACGTGAAGAAGTTAAATTGAAATGAATAAATGTATGAGATAATGCTTAGTATACCAAACAGAAACCAGTGTTCTCATATGCCTGTACAATGACATATACAGAAGTTAAAAGTATTTTCTAATACAGTTTAAGTCATAACTCACTTATTGAAGACAACAACCCCATCACTTTGAATTAATTCTTTGAAGGCATGAAGACGTTTACTTCTTTCCTTGTCAACTTCTTCAAAGTCATTTCTTAATTCACTCGGTACATCCCTGAAAAGATAATATTTGAAAAGAAACCTTGTTTTACGTACGAAATATTTAATATATACGTTGTAAGATGGCAGAGAATATGATAATGTGTTTCACATGAACTTGTTATACAAAGACGGCCTATGCTTAAATCACTGAGCCATTTATAGTTTTTCATCCATTATTTGCAGC
>CALYDD020000449.1:0-109110 GCA_944472135.2 Trichobilharzia regenti
AGGTTTTCTATAAATAGATCTTTTTATTGACCCATCAAGCCGTCGACTAAGCAATATGTCTAGGAAAGATAAACAATTATCTTCCTCTTCTACAGACAGATGTAAGTGATATGCTATTCTGAACTTCATTCATTCGATTTAAAATTGAGGTTGCAGAACAAGGCTTATCACTGATGACTACGATATCATCTACATACCTTCTATAAAGTGGCACATTTTTGATTAAATCTTCCGATAAATTCTCAATGTACGACATATAAATATCTGCTAAAAGGGGCCCTAACGGACTGCCCATAGCAACACCATCAATTTGGCGGAAACAATCGCCTTCAAATGTAAACCTAACATTGTTAGTACATAGAAGTAATAAATCCTTTAAGTAAGATATAGGGAACGGGATGAAAAAATTGTTTGTGGAAATATAATCACACAAAATGTCAACTGTTTTGATCAAAGGCACATTAGTGAATAACGAGTTTACATCAAAAGAGTACATATTCTTGTTCATAATATTAATATTACCATCATCAAGAACATCAACCAATTCAAATGTATCTTTTAACACATACTTACAGAATTGTGTTTTGACTGGATTCAATAATTCCACTAATCATTTAGCAAGTTTATGCGTTGGGGATTTGCACATTGACAATATAGGACGTAGAGGATTATTGGGTTTATGTATTTTCGGCAACCCATACATATGTGGGAATTTACAATCTGACGGTTTTAATGAGTCAAGTTTATCTTTACTTATAGCATTTAGGCCATGAAGCTTCAGTAGATTAGCTGTCACTGTGCCCTGCAAAAATAATTATGAAACTAATAATGATAACACAAATAAGAGAGTCTACAAGGGATCTTCTGTAAAGAAGGGAAAATTTGAGGCCCTAAGTAGGATTCTCAGTGAAGCAGGATTAGAGTGGCATTCAAACCCAAAAATTCACTCAGGTAGGACAAGGTTTGTAGGCTAAAAGACCCGGTGGACCCAATTAAACAGAATAATATAATTTACAAAATACCTCGCAATAACTGTGAAGTCAACTACATAGGTCCAACTAGTAGGTCGGGGGTAGTCAGAATGTCGATCATAAGAATTTAGCTAAGGTAAGAATAATTGGTAAATAATTTAGGAAAAAGCCCAGTGATTGCATTGCATACATTAATACTCAATCATACAATAGGGAGGGAGACGGTTAAAATTCTAAGAAGTAATTAAGGTAGGTGGCGAGAAAGATTGAGTACTGAATCCTGGTTCCTTGAGTCTACACCCAATACAAGCAACAGAAATGACTCAGCGCTAGTATCAGAGACATGGAAGATATTATTACCGCAAGTCAAATCAGAGGAGGCTGATAAATAACCTTAAAATTCTATTTCAATTTACTTACATTATAACATTCTAACTTATTTTACTATAAAAACACTTGTCTTATTCTCCATCTGATTAAATTTGATCAATTATACTCATATTATTATTTCTGAATGTACATTATCTCATACTGATTTGATTCAAATGTCTAATCAATTCCATTCCTGTATATACGTGAGTGACTTGATATGATTATGAGCAATAGTTTGTGCTCGGAGCGTCATCAGTTAATATTCCTGTATAACAAACACTGTGTGATTTATCAAAATAAAATAATATCTGTAATGGGGTTATACTCTACGACAGTGCCCAAGTTTTATACTTATAATGACAATGTTAAATATTCAACCACCAGCACATGTCCGCATCTTCACATTCAAATATCGGTGAAAGTAATCATTTTTTTTCAAACATTAAACTCAGTAAAATGCATTGTCTTATGATATGTTTGTGCTTCCATGGTTTCATGATAGAATACATGCCAACCGAACCGCATGTGGTCCGAGATTCGCTACCTTACAGACTCACCCATGAACCTCGTTAGACCAGTAGTAAGCCTAGCAAAGAAGGAAGGCTAAGCATGAGACTAGCAGCCCCACTCTTTAAAAATTAAAACCATTGCCAGTGAAAATTCAAGGATCCTAGCTGAAAGCCGTATGTCCATCTCAGAACAAGGAATAAAATGATAGTAAATGTGCATCTGCTAGTCTACTTGCTCTTGTGGAGCTGACTACATCGACCGTGCGATGCGCCGACTTGAAAAACGCGCTCGTGAACAGTATACAGTCTGGGTAGTAAAAGGAGAAAGAAAACGGGTATATAGCTCAGTGACAGAACATCTGGTCAATTCAGGACATTCAGCGCCATTCGGGAAATCCTTCAAAAAATGTACAAGATTCGATCAAACCTATCAAACGGAATAAAATTAAGACATCTGGGCATAGCCGAGGCACTAGCTTCCCAAAAGCTCTAACCCACGCTATGTATCTAAAAGAAATACGTCCAACCCCTGTCACTGCCATGGCCATCATAAACAGTAATTTTTTAGTAATTACCATCCCACTGCCTTTCTTATCTAAACTTCCTGTTTATTCACGTTATTTTAAAGTTTTTTCTTAATCCCTTTTTACACTACCATATTTTCATATCCGAACTTCCTGACCATCTTTTGTCATTTTATTATTTCTACATATTCAATCCTTGATTGCCTTAACAATTATTCTTCACAATAGTTATGATCCCACTAGATTTTTTATCCAAACATCCTGTTTCTACATTTCTAACCCTAATTGCACAATATGTCAATCTTCTCAGTAATTATGATTCTACTTTGTTTGAGCTTTATCCATCCCCCTGTTTTTTATGGCATTTTAATTCCTTATTGTAATTTTATTAATCTGACCCTTGACCAGAAACTATTCTGGAACTTTCCTACCCGTTTATTATAAATACACGAATGTACAGCCCAGCTGATGATTTCGTCGAAAGGAAAATTGTCTTCTCTGCAACTGTCTTTTTATTCCCTATGATAGTAAATGTCTTTATTTTTGTAAACGGAGGGTACTTTATGTTTCTTAAAAATACTGAATAAAATCACTAAATTGTCAGGTAACATTGTCTACTGTTGAGAGTCGTTTAAAATTAAAATTTGGAGTTTAATTTGTTTGTATTTCCCGCTGGATGAATTGAGATGCTCAGTCTCTGTGTTGACTTGTCAGTACACACGTACAACGACTTTGTTGATGCTATGTTATCAGCATGATGTTTTTTCTCCTTCATGTTCCCAGTGGAACATGGGGCTTCAAGCTAGTGGCTTAAAGTTTCTGTAGCAGTGTTTATTTTACAGGATGGGATAGCTAGCCTCATGCTCAACCTTTCCTCTTTACCAGCATTATTTCTGGCTTAGCGAGGTAAAGGGGTGCGTCAGCCGGGAATCGAACCCCGGACTATGTGCATAGTCGGCGAGTGTCCGAACCGCTGTGCCACTGACGCAGCATGGTGTTGAGTAGCCCTATTTAAACAGAAGTATTTGTGTTTAACCGTAAGAGAACAAGACTGAAGCCCACACTCTACCGAACAACTACATATTGTCAAAACGTCAATGACGCATTTTTAATGTGCGACAGTGAAAGTAATGGATCCTACCCACTCAGACTATGCAATGATGCACATACAAATATTTAATTCACTATGGAGCACGGGAGATGTGAAGGTTCAAACGCCAAACCAATCACAGTGAAAAGGAAGACTATCTTCATCCAACTGAGAAAATTAAATACCTCCCCAGTAAGAAACCATCCTGCACCTAAGTTAGTTCCCGTTTATTACTGTTTAGCTCAATCAAAGGTCATCTGATACACTCCTTTGGTTAGCTCTAGCTGGATGTACGAATTTACACATATCTGAGGAAGGAGTTACACACAGTGAGAGAACATAAAGAAGAGCACATCCTCAATTTTCTGAATTTGTGGTATCTTAAGGAAACAAAAGCTTACAATAGTGCCATTACCAGACATGTTGTTAATTCGGCTCATGAGGTGGAAATCATGAAATCCTAAGAATTTATCAATCTTTAAAATATTTCAATTCTTAAGTTTGCTGAAGCTACCGATTGAACTCCTAACTTATGTGTCTAGAAAGAAGCTGTTATCAGTCTTTCATTTGCATGGTAACTGGATGTCTTTACTCTCTCCTTCATTTGACTGCGTAATCCTTGTCTCTAACCTGTCTTTCCTACAGTTTATGTTGAAATCACTGTGTTTCAACTCGATTCACTAGTTATTCATCGTCTGATCCTCCTATCATCTTTTCAATACGTAACAACTTTACTGTAGTGTACAGACATTAATTTTGTGTTTAAACTTGAACTCCCTCAGTTAAAACTACATAAGTTCAATACCTGAGCCTGTTGATTAAGTTTGAAGTCTTCTATCGACTGACATTATCTAAAAATTGCAAGTCTGTTAAAATTGTTCTATACATAAACTGATTAGTTTCTTTGGACTGTACACAGCTGTTGAGAAGCCAGAAAAATAAATGACGGTACCCTCTGCACAAACTTTTGATGTGATTTAGTTGATGTTTGCTCTCAGCGGGATATAGAACTCTTGACCCTAAATGAGCCAAACGGCCATTCGGTATAGCCAGCGAAGTGACCTTAACGCGCTTTTCGATTACTACGCTACATTTACTTAGTTACATAAAACTCTTGTTTCTGTGGAATTTCTTGCCAAGAAGTTGTGGAACTTGTAATAATTATTTGCCTTCCGAACACTGAATCTGCGGATGTAATCTTGTTGACCGATAATACCTATAACTATCTGCTTGGCATTCTGTGACTGTCTAACGCTAACTAATATCTCTAATTATATATATTCATGGATTTACATGTCCAAGTCAGCTCAAGTCAGTGAGTCTATGATTTTGGTATCATTTTTTTAAATACATCTGACTGTGATACCAATGATGAGGTTTTTTTATGGTTGTTGTCACTTGTTGTCCTTCCTGTTGTGAATTATTTCTCTTTTGCTGGTGTTGTTCTGATTGGTACCTACCTACCTACCTGAGAAGCATCGTTTCAACTACAGGAGGATGGAAGTGACGAGGATATCAAAGCAAGAAGCGGGAAAGCAAGAAAAGCTGTCATTACTCTCAAGTCTGTGTGGAGGTCAGCAGCACTCAGCATCAAAAATATGATCCGAATTTCCCACTTCAATGTGAAGTCAGTGGTACTCACTACACAAACCAGAGACTTGGCGCGTCATGAAGAGCATCTCAAACAAACTATAGATCTTCAGTACCAGCTGTCTTCGCTCAATACTCAAGATTAGATGGTTAGAAAAGATCAGCAACAGGGATCTTTGGCAATGAGCGAACCAACACAGCAGGAACCGATTGTGCAGCAAATAAGCTGGAATAAATGTTGGTGGATTGGCCATACTCTGAGGATATCAAGTGACATCACCAGAAAAGCTTTTGAGCGGAACCCAAAGGGGAAGCGACGAGTTGGTCGTCCAAGGGTGACTTGAAGGAGGTCATGTGAAGAAGAGGTGAAAACATGTAGGCAGACTTGGTACAATGTGAAAACTCTAGCAGAGAACCGAAAGCAATGGAGACGCGCGGCTGAGGCCCTATGTTCCTTAAGGAATTAAAGAAAATTATAATAGTAATGATATAGCCAGCAAGCACCTCTGGTTTATGTGGGTGTTATACATCTACTCATCTCAGCCAACCAATAGTATACAGTTTTTCGTAATTATAATTGCTTTCTCGATTACCAAGCAGATCTTGTACTGTATATAGGTTTGATCTGAAAAATTTCGGTTTCCACTTTTTTGAGTGAAATGATTACTAAATACTGAAAAAGTTACTTCATTTTCACGACTAACAATATCTTTACATTACTGATTGAATAATTATCGCTTACTTTGTGAATAACATTTCTGCATTGACTGGAGCGGCTGTTGTTACTGCTCTGCCTAGTGAACAGAATTTTTGTTCTACTAATACTGAATCGGCAGTTGACAAGTGAAAATTTATCTTTACTGGCCTATAGACAATCGCGTCAAACCATTTGATAACGGCTAAAAGTGTTGTGCTGTTTTATCCGACTTAAAATAAAATTTGAAAAAGAGGGAAACTGTGTGACTAGGCGGCTAAAATGAATTGAGTGAAAAACAGGTTTCAGTATAATTTTGGAGTGATTTTGTCGAGGTAACTGGGGCGTACTCAATGAGAGCTCTATATGAATTATTTTGGTGACTAGTCAACAGTTTATTTTCAAACAGTGTCATGTTACCTCCAACTTGTGTCTACTAATTTACATGTACATGCCAAAGCACATACATTGGAAGAACAGAGAGAAGGGTTATTGTCCGCTTTCATGGACAAATACCAAAAAACCTGAGACTGAAATGTCTGCAAGCATTAAACAGTGCGATTGCTCGTCATCTATTGAACACTGGTCATATTGTAGACAACCTGAAGTCGTTCAAAATAATCAACAAGCAACAGAAACCTAGCTTGCTACGCTTTGCTAAAGCAATTGCCATCAAACGGCTTAAACCAAATCGATGTTCGCAGAAAGAGACAGTGGTGAATCTTGTACTGCCCTGGTGATAACAAAAAAAATATACAACTTCCATGAATCACCTTTTTCATGTTTAAAAAATTCTACTCTCTCATCTAAACATGACTCACCCTACCTTGTTTCTTTTCTTTCTTTTTTTCCATTGGCTATTAGATTAGACGTTTTCTTTAGTTACGTAATCTACTTTTTTGCTATGCTCTTTCTAGCCAAAACTTGTTTCTATACACACATATATACACAACCCTGTTTTTGTTTCCAAGCCTAATTGTCTAATTATTCTATAAATAGTCAGTGTTTATAACTCCTAATCAGTTAAATCATTCCGGACTAATGTTACTTCTACTTTCTACCAATTACTCCTTATGATCGTGGAAAAGTATGTTCATATCTTTAGTGTAATTCATATTTTTTATCGTTCAGGTTGTAACCAGTTGAGAAGAATCCTCGAAATAATAAAAGGTGAGCTCATATTATCCTGGTACAATTGCTGTTCTTGCTTTGTTCAAGTTTATTAATGGGAAGAATTGCATTTAGTATCAAGTATGTTGACAATGATCCTAAATACTTTCCATATAAAGTATTATTGAATAAATGTGGCTTTTCTGCGTGTTATCATGTCCTCTGAAATGGTTCTTCTAGACGTAGCAGTCTTAACACTTTTCTGTCACATGTTTAGTTCTGTGATATATGCCATGGCGTTTGTTCAAATCCTCTATGATAAGACGTATTTTTGCTACAGCGTAAACACTATCGGAATATGTAACTTAGAAAAGGGTTTAAACAAACTTATTTGACAAGCAGTGAACTGTGGTAGTTGTTGTAATCAACAGGAGTAAATATTTGTTGAGTTATTATCATACTTTTCGGTTTTGAGTTAAATACGGGGCTTCAACATCTTTTTATCCGCGGCCCTTTTTAGATGTGTTCACTACTGTGCATACCATCCCACCCCTTACCTAAAAGATCTCCTTCATATCACCCCCGAAGCGGCACCTCACTAGTCATCTGCCACTGCGGTTTTACTCCAAGGTTTGATGTATACTGTTTCTCGGCGTTCTGCTCAGTGTGACCCTGAAACATCTCCGTCTGTGTCAGTATATTTATTGAGCAACAGGTTCTCAGTTGGCTTCATTGTTGCTTATTCTTACTGTCTGGTTATCTGATCTTCAGTATGGAGCCAACGGAGGCGAATGATGATGAAAGTCTACGGTAGCCGGTTTGAAGTGCTCTTCTTGACGTGCAGTGCAGGTTTCTGACTTAAATAGGGAAACTGACTGCCTGCTCAAATTTTGTTGTTTATGATAAGTTTAGGGGATTCACACATTTATTCTATGTAATTGAAGCTTTGCCTCGCCTTTCTGTTCATCCATAGTGCCTGTAGTTGAAATTGTGCTGCCTATATAAGTGGAAGAAGTAACTTCTCCCGGTGGTAATGACTAGTTGTTACATGTCTGCATCAACTCTATCTTTACTATTTTCACTTGAAGTCCTGTGTTCGCTGCTTCTTCTACCTGGTTATGCCTTCCGTGTGTAGATCTATTTTCTATAGCGTCAGACATAAATCCTCTATGAAATCCAGTTCTCATGGAGCTATGCTGTCTCCGCGACGTATTCCTGACGTCTCGCGCAATATGGTCTGCTTCACAGATATTCTTGAAAACGTACAGGAGTCAAAATTGTGAGCAGATAATGATACCCAGCGTACTTCATTTTTCTGAAGCAATCGCTATGAAAAGGTTAAAACATAGTCTCTGTGGGCAGAAAAAGATAGTGTTTAACGGCTCGTCATCTTGGTAACTATACTTACAAAATAAAAGTACGTCATTTTTATTGCTTTTATTGGCCAGTAGGGATTACATTAAACCATCTGGTCAACTTCTGGGTTATGTGTCCTTTCATAATATCAGACTGAAAAAGTATTTCACGTTAGCTGGATGACTTAATGTTATAACTGTGGGGAATTGAATGATAGACGTTTTCACCTTATTCTGTCTGCGCCTGAAACTAATCTGCCTATCTGCTCGTCGTACCTTCTGACTTAGTAAAGCACGCAAATATCAAAAGACAAAGGCTGGACTGTGACTGTGTATTGAGGTGCAACAACGATAAAGAAAACCATGGTATTTATACATTTTACAACAATATGGACAGCTAACAGCATTTGAAATAATTTATCTTAATAGCCAATAACAGAGTGCGTGAGAGATGATAATATACCATATGTGCGAGATTGACAGTCACTACCAAAATGCGTGAGAACGATAATATACCATATATACAAAATTAGCAGTCACTACCAAAATGTGTGAGAATGATAACATACCATATATGGAAGTTTAAACAGTCAATACCAAAATATGTGGGATGCTATCACTTAAATCATTTCAGAATATTTTGGTTCAAGTAGTTGATGTTCCATCTGGATCTGTTCGCCATATGTGACTACCAATGGACAGATTTTGTATTCATACAGAATTCGCCGATTCAATAAATTGGATATCTCATTCTGCAACAGCAGATGGCTTTTCGAAATGGAAAGAGGTCATACTAATAATCTGACTGATGTGCTATGATGGTCTACAGGTAACAATAGTTGTAGATAATGGCTTCTTAGTTTCAGGGGCACTGCCTTCAACATACCGCATCATCCTTAATCAAGCAGTCTGATCAACGGTTTTGAAGGAGGCCCTACTTAGAGGTAAACATTGGTTTGTATTTCAGAAATTCAAGTAAGTTTAGTAGTCTTAAGGGATTTAAAATTGAAAAATTTATCCTAGAAATCCCATATGACTTGCTTGTCTCACTCCTATCAGTATTTATGTCAAGATTGTATGCATGCATTGTCATGTTAACCCTCCTGAAGAGCTTCTGACTTCTTTTTTTGTGGCTTAACTTTCTGGGGTCTTGTAAATATGATATAACATATATTTTGTCTGATGAAGTTTGTTGCACTGGAGGTTGTCGCTGTTTCGGTCATCATTTTTCCCACTCTGACTTTTGTCTCTATTTCAGTGTGGGAGATATAATTTGTCTATAGTGTCGTGTTCTGGAGACGCAGTCTAGTCAAGCTGGATAAACCCACAACTCAGTAATATTTCATCGTAACACATATAGAAAGTGAACTAAACATTCATTGTAATATTAAATTCTACTGTAGTAAATATATCAATCCATTGATTAAAAATGGGATGTCGTTTGACTAAGGGGAATTGAAATGAGAAGGTAGACAAGATGGAGGATACATATTTTCATTAACTAAAAAAGTTGGTTGCAAACACAATGACGCTGTCTTCAATGCTGAAGAAGCTATAGTCGAGTTTGATTAAATACACAATAAAAATTAGACTTGATGATCTTAGATGGTTGGAGGCGATCAGTAGGAGGCCTAGGACCTAGGTTTCGTGCTAGTCGGCACTTATCAGTCAGTAAGGCATATCTGCAACCTTGAAGGAGCTCATGTCCCTTCTGAGATTCGAACCCGCGTCACCCAGTGGTGCAATCAGAGACTTTAACACTGAGCTGTTCAGGCTCACGTTTGACCTCCTGTAGGACTGTAATGGATACTTTGATTGGACACTAGTACCTAATGTAATGTGTCAAGGCTGCAGGTACATATTGCTGACCAGTGACAACTAGCACGAAACCTAGGTCAAGCAAGGCTTCCTGCCGATTTCTTCCAACCATATAATATCATCAAACCAATGTACACAGTGATGGTGAGCTATCCAGCATGGTGGCCACATTGCAAACCTGACTGATAGAATTCAATCTGCAACAAAGAAAGGACTTGACACATCAATTACTTACTAGTGTCTTATTACATCGTGCGTGTGCAAGCAAAACGAACACAATCAAACATCAATGAAGTTACGTAGAAATGAGAGGCGACGTTTATGGCAACACGACATCAAAACAAACGATTATTAATAAAGCATTAACGCACTGTTCTATTGAGAAGATATTCTGCGCAAATCCTTATATGCTGAAGATGACAAACCCACTGATGAATTGCAAATTTTCGTCATGAACCAGCTACAGTTAACGAGATCATCGAAGACCGATAGAGAGCACTGGATAACTGTTTCGATCTATCTTCAGAATTCTCATAAGTCTACACTTACGACCTGAGAAGCAGTCAGACCTGGGATCTTCAGATTACGATATCAAGTTCGTCGACCATTCAGCTACTTTGGTTGGAATTCCATGACACATTAATTCTAACTTTTTCAACTCATGATATAGCGTTATCCCCCTAAACATACACTTCACCCCACTGGCCATGACTTACACTGCAGCTTCATGACATTTATCCAGTAGCCACCAATGAGCTGAAAATTAATTTCTAGATCACAGGTTTTCGTTTTCACTTATCTTTCTAATTAGTGTTCGTCGGTTTTTGTTAAAGTTTACATTGAAATCAGTTCAGACACCTACAAGAAACCATGGTCTTCATAAGAAGAAAATTTAATTTAAAACGAAATGGTTCTGTCTGTAACACAATATCTTATTCGTTGGTCTGTCTATTTACTCAGATATCGCCCAAACTCTACTTTTCAGTTCGTGTTTTTTATTGCCCCCCTTTTTGTCCTTGGTCTTTTCTGGGTTATCCCAAAGGGACAATGTCATTTTGAGAAGGGTAATAAAGTTTGTCATTAGGGTAAGTTGTATGACACTAAGTCAGCTCTTTACCATGATGATCGACAGACACCTGAACTCACTCATGTGAGAAATGATCTAAATCCACACTGTCTGACTCTCAACTCCCTTTCTATTCACAAATTCCCCCCGCCGCTTGCAGCTCATCAGGTAGGTAACTGGGACTAGGAGTCATTATTAAAGATAATGTTGTGTTGTTTCCTTGGATTCCTAGTGAAACAGAAGGCTTCAACTGCACGTCTCCACTTGCCTTCTGTCTTCTGCTGCTGTACTTTTCACCTGCATCCATGTTAGTCCATACTCTTTCAACTCCTCTTCACATGATCTCCTCCATGTCATACTTGCACTGACGACCCACTCACCGCTTCCCTTTCGGCCTGGTTCCAATCGAGCGATGGCCTAACGCGCGCGCGTTATCACCCAGCGGCCTCCTCAGTGAGTGTCGACTTGTGGCGACTTGAACTTCCGCACATTTGTGCAAAGTTCTATGTCGAAAACAGACAGACAGACAGACAGTGAGTGTCCAATCCATCTCCACTTTCTCCTGCATATTTGTTGGTTGGCAATTGCTTTGTTCTTGTTTTGATTGTTCCCATAGTTTTTGTTGGTGATTCTCTCCGGCCCGGCCATCTGATCTTCAGTATAGAGCCAGCGAAGAAAGTTGTTGATAAGGGTCTGCAACAGGCTGTTGGAAATATTCTTTGTGACCCACTCATCAAGTTTCTGATCCGTACAGAATAAGTGACTTGACATTTGTATTCAAAATCCAACAGAATTTTGTTATTAATGCTGAGTGACGAAGATTTCCAAATTGGTATCAGGTTCATGCAGGTTGGCAGAAGAAGCATCAAAGTTAGAACTGCAGGTGAACATAGAGAAAACAGAGTTGATGAAGATTCCTGGACGTCAGCAACAGTAACTACAACAGACAACAATCAGCCAGCATAAATGGGAGGAATCTGAAAGAAACAACCTCCTTTACCTACCTACCTGAGAAGTATCGTTTCGACTACATGCGAACGGAACTGACGAGGATATCAAAGCAGCGAGGATCGGGAAAGCAAGACAAGCTTTCATTACTCTCAAGTATGTGTGGAGGTCAACAGGACTCAGCATGAAAATGAAAATAAAATCCGTATTTTCAACTCCAATGTGAAGTCATTGCTACTTACTACACGGATAAGAGACTTGACCAGCGCGTCATGAAGAGCATCTCAAACAAATTACAGACATTCATTAATAGTTGTCTTTGCTCAATACTACTCAGGATCAGATGGCCGGCCAGAAAAGATCAGAAACAGGGGTCGCTGGCCATGAGCGAACCAACCTGGAACTGATTGTGAAACAAATATGCAGGAAGAAATGGAGATGGATTAGCCATACTCTGAGGAAACCATCAGGTGACATCACTAGAAAAGCCCTCTAATTGAAGCCGAAAGGGAAGCGGCGAGTTGGTCATCAGTGTAAGAGTGACTTGGAGGAGGTCATGTGAAGAGGAGATGAAAGCATGTGAGCAGACTTGGAGAGGAGTTAAAAGTTTGGCATAAAACCGAACGCAATGGAGACTTGCAGCTAAAGACCAATGTTCCTCTAGGAATTAAAGGAAATAGTAATAATAAAAAATAATCAGGTTGATGAATGTGTTTCTCGCCTTCCCGATTCTCAATTTGACACTCTCGTTCGTTTCTCCTGTAGTTGAGACAATGCTCAATGCTAGATAAGTGAATGAAGTAACGTCTTTCAAATCCCTCCCTTTGATGGTGATTGATACTGGATGTTGCTGCTGCTGTTGTTGGCTGGTTATTTTCATAACCGCCCTCTTGTGTATGTTCACCAAGAGTCCTATCTTTGCTGCTTCCTAGACCAGTTTGTCGGTTTTCACTTGTAAGTCTTCAATTTTATGTGACATCGCAAAAACTTAACTATACCCTAAATGGCCCACCCTCATTCTATGTGCTAGAGATAGTGTCAAGCGTGAAATCGGTAAATCACTGTGTAATTAGCAAAAAAAGGCTGTTTGATCTTATCCTATTTTTAATTTATGGTGACACTACTTCAGTATTCTTATGAACTTTGTTAGGTTTATCGATGATCTATTTATTTCACTGTGTGTTAACTCCCAGCTAGACTGTACTAAGATGAACGGCTTTCTGTCAGGAGTTAGCAAATGGTCTTCGTCTAATGGCTTTAAACTAAATCCTTCCAAATTTCAGACTGCTAATTTCACTTTCCAATGTAAAAGAAAGTTAAATGAAGCTATTGGTTCATGTGACCATTGCAAAATTGATGATGCTGATATAGAAATCAAGTCTGAAGTTAAGTATTTTGGATTAATTCTTTTTACTCACCTGTCCTGATCTTCCCATGTCTTATCGATTTCTAAAAGAATATTTCGTCTGACTTTTTACATTAGGAAGTTAAGGCATTCAAGCAAAACTCAACCGTTCCTCTCACAGTTTGTCAACTCGTGCATCTTACCTATTCTTCTTTGCTGTTCACTCTTATTCTTTCCTGTCATACTTCGTGGAACTCTGAAGACGGTCAGTCAGTAGGGTGAGTGGTATCCCATTGGGCCATATCGTTGACATCGTCATTGATAGGCACTCGATGTCACGCAACAAATTTGCTAAAGGAATTTTGTCAGACTGTGAGCATCTCCTTTACCCCCAGCTCCAACCTTGTGTCTCCTCAGGTAAAACAAGAAGTCTTTTCAGAAGACTTTATTCATGTACTTCTAAGTATAAAAATTCCACTTTATATGTACGTACTTTATGTGATGAAAATAATATCAGAGAGGGACTAACTAGCCTTCTTTGCACTAGTAAATGAACCATTTTCTCCACCCTTACAGCATCAACCTTTATTGTTATTGTACTTCTTATATTTATAATCCTCTCAATTTTTTTGTTTTTACTTGTTTATTTCCTCATAAGTGTGAACGTCATTTAGGCTGTGTTATAACTATTAATTTTGTATTTCCCCCTTATCATACTATGTCAACAGAACATTAGATTCAATAATCTATAATATGCTAAAATTTTCAAACTGAATTGACAATACTGTTTGAAACAAACCCACTGATAATAATGTTATTATATTTAATATTCTCAATTCGTACTTCGAATATTTTAGACTTCACACCGTATATTTGGACACATTCCTGTGGTTAATCTAACTTTATTTATATTTTAAGTAAATCAGATGCAATATGTTGTGGCAAATGCTTAGAATTCTATTCGGTATTATAAGTACTGTTTTTAGAATAAAGCAGATTATTATTATCAGTATTAGTTTCAATTGTGATTATCTCCCTACGCTTTTATTTGATAGCGTCGTTAGAAGACGGAGATTATCTGAAAGATGTGATCTACTGTCGCTATGCCTTTCGAACAATCTCATCACAGATTTACTTGTCCAGTCAATATATATGGAAAACCTACAATCTATACCGTCCTTAAGAAAAAGGTTTTCATCAAATTGCCATATAAGGGGGAAATAAACAGTAGGATCTTGAGACAAAGGAACGAACTATGCAGCCCAGGTTGTAATTGTGAAAAAAGCTAAAAATATGCTTCACTTCAAACCTCAAAAGTGCACAAGTGATTATATCACATCCCACACAATTTACCAATTTCCGTGTGTGTGTATGTGGACATACATACATAGGGAGCAGTAGTCGCGCTTTGGACGTGAGGGTGGGAGAGAATATCTCAAAATGGTTAGAAAAGCAAATGAATTGTGACAAGTGAATAGATGCAGGTGTCAGACTACCAACTTCGTCTATAGCTAAACATCTAATCGAGATAGACCATAAGAGTGATGTCAACTCAGCCTTTAAGATCATCTATATAAATGGTGAAGGGCGTTTACTGAAATACGCTGAGACTATAGCTATTCGAAAACTTAAGCCCCCCCTTGTGAATTCAAAAACAGTTTGTCATTACTCTTAACCTACCTTGGTAATCCTTATTTGGCTGGACTACCGAAAGTTGTGTTAATCATTCTTAAATCCCTTTTCTTGTCACTTTGTTTAATATAACTTTTCCATATATATTGACTTGACAAGTAAATGTGTGAGGGATCAGATTGTTCGAAATGTAGAGCGCAAATACAGCACATTTTTCAGATAATCTCCGCTAACATAATCTATAAAAAAGGGACTAATTGTTTTAAAGCTTTTGTTTTTAAAATTTCTTACTTTATTGTTATTGCTAATTCCAAGAAGTTGTTATCATCAATATCTCCTTACGATAGAGAAGATTTGTAGCTCAGGTGGATAATTTTGATGTGGTTTTGTTCTCTGAGCTGGATAGTTAGTTTGCGAAGCTTTCATCACCTTACTGGGTGACATCTTCAGCGCATACTTCAAATTGAAGTGAGCTTTTAGGTTTCTCCACGAGTTTATTAATCATTCCTCCTGGTGACCTTGGACGTGATTGGTTGTTTATGTATGTTTTCACACCTTCTAGGTTACTTGTGTTGGAACTGATTGTTTCTGTGACTTGAACTTTGGCCAATCGTGTGTGAAGTTTCTTTCTTATTGGTTGATAAATTTTGTCTATCTCGATGTGTCTATTGATTGATGATTCACTGGAATGCCAAGCTTCTAAAAATTCTCTAGCATTCTTGTTATTTCCTTTGTCTAATATTTGAACGTTGTCCCAGTCGAATTGATGTCCGTGGTTGTCTGTGTGTAGTGAAATGAGGGAGTGTATATCATGTCTTTTGACGGCTAGCTTATGTTCGTGGATACGAAGACGAAGGGGACGTCCACTTTGGCCAATGTAGTGTTTTTCACAGTTGTTACAGTTTATTTTGTAGATGATGTTGGTTTTGTCTTCTTTTGCTGTTGAGTCTTTTGGTTGACATAGAATTGAGTGCAGCGACTTTGTTGGTTTGTGTACGACGTCAATTCCTAAAGGTTTGAAGAGTCTTTTAGTGATTTCTGAGATATCCTTTATATATGGTAAGGCGATTTTCTTTGTGTTTTCCTTGGTGGCTTTTGTTTTGGTAGGTTGGCTTGGGGGTATATGTCTCTTGATGAAATTCCGGGGATATCCATTCTTTTGGAAGACGTCCATGAGATACTTTTCTTCAATTTTTCTTAAGGTGGGAGTGCTGCAGTGAGTCCTTGCTCTCTTGAATAGTGTTTGTATGCAGTTCCTTTTGTGTGCTATTGGGTTGTTGCTGTTGTAATTCAGTATTTGGTCTGTGTGAGTTGATTTCCTATAAACTTGAGTTTCTAATTCTCCTGTAGTTGTTCGCCTGACTAAGACGTCCAAAAATGGTATTTTGTTCTCGGATTCCTCTTCTCTTGTGAATTTGATGTCGTTGAAGACGTTGTTTATTAAGTTGTGAGTTTTGTCTAATTCGTTTCTTTTGATTATTACAAATGTGTCGTCGACGTAGCGTATCCAAATCTTGGGTTTGATCTTTGGTAGAATTATGTTTTCGAGTCTTTGCATCACTGCTTCTGCAATCAAACCTGATATTGGCGATCCCATGGGTGTTCCTTTGACTTGTTCATATATTTGGCCGTTGAATTGGAAGTATGTTGTTAGGCATAGATTTATGCATTCCATCCAGCTTGTGTGTTGCATTTTTGATTGTTGTGGAAGTTGTTCGTCGTTGCTAAGTAATTGCTCCATGGTTTCTTTTGCTAGTTTTTGTCCGATAGAGGTATATAATGCTGTCACGTCGAAGGATACCATTATTTCTTGTTCATCTATTTGGATGTCTCTGATTTTCTCTAGGAATTGGATAGCAGAGTTGATGGAGTGATCACAGGATTCCGTTAGGTGTTTTAGTTTTCTGTATAATTCCTTGGACAAATTATATGTTGGAGTTCCTGGGAGTGATACAATTGGTCGTAACGGGATATTTGCCTTGTGTATTTTGGGTCTGCCGTAGAATCGAGGTAGGACTGGTCCATTGGATTTCATTCGCCATTGGTCTTGTTTTGTGATCTGTCCAGTTTTGCTGAGCTTGTTTAAGGTCCTTTGGATGCGGTTGTCCAATGTTTGTATGGGATTTGTTGGGAGTTGTTGATATACATCTTCATCTTTGAGTAGTTCTTCAGCTTTCTTGGTGTATTCTTCTCTGTCCATGACTACTGTTGTTCTTCCTTTGTCGGCTGGTAAAATGACGATGTCCTTCCTATTTTTCAGCTTTTTGAGGGCCTTTAGTTCTTGAGAGTTGAGTTGTGTGTGTTGTCTTTTCTGTTTGACCATTGGTACAATTGTTTGGCGTATCTCTTCCTGTGTTTCCTCGTTCAAGTTTGATGATTTGAGTAATGATTCAAGGGCAGCGAAGAAATCAGTTTTTGAAGCATCTCCGGTGTTGTAGTTTAATCCTTTTTGTAGTAGTTGTTGTTCCATTTTTGATAGTGGTTGTTTTGATAGGTTGACTACGCAGTCTATGGGCGTATTGTCTGGTTGTTGTTTTCTAATCTTGGCTAGCTTGGTTTTGAGGACTCTTCGTCTTTGTTCTCTGTGTTTTCCACTTGACAGTGAAATTGCGGTGATCAGCGTTGACAGGTGTTCTTGGTTGAGGGTTTTCTCTAATTTTGCTTTTTGGACATCTATTATTTGTTGATATTTGTTGATCCGATAATGTGCGTCCGTAATCATTAATTTGACCATTCGTCTTCCACATTGTTCGGCCAATTTCCATCCCATTGGGCAGTTGACTGGTGGCTTGTATCTTACACTGTTTGGTAGGATTGAATGACGAAGGCACTCATGGAGAAAGAATAATTGTTCTCTGGTGGATCCTTGCCTTTTGGCGAAGTCTTCCCACTTTCTCTATCATATCTAAATCTTACGAGCGGGATACGCTTCTCTCTGTTCGAAAGTGGGAAGACTTCGCCAAAAGGCAAGGATCCACCAGAGAACAATTATTCTTTCTCCATGAGTGCCTTCGTCATTCAATCCTACCAAACAGTGTAAGATACAAGCCACCAGTCAACTGCCCAATGGGATGGAAATTGGCCGAACAATGTGGAAGACGAATGGTCAAATTAATGATTACGGACGCACATTATCGGATCAACAAATATCAACAAATAATAGATGTCCAAAAAGCAAAATTAGAGAAAACCCTCAACCAAGAACACCTGTCAACGCTGATCACCGCAATTTCACTGTCAAGTGGAAAACACAGAGAACAAAGACGAAGAGTCCTCAAAACCAAGCTAGCCAAGATTAGAAAACAACAACCAGACAATACGCCCATAGACTGCGTAGTCAACCTATCAAAACAACCACTATCAAAAATGGAACAACAACTACTACAAAAAGGATTAAACTACAACACCGGAGATGCTTCAAAAACTGATTTCTTCGCTGCCCTTGAATCATTACTCAAATCATCAAACTTGAACGAGGAAACACAGGAAGAGATACGCCAAACAATTGTACCAATGGTCAAACAGAAAAGACAACACACACAACTCAACTCTCAAGAACTAAAGGCCCTCAAAAAGCTGAAAAATAGGAAGGACATCGTCATTTTACCAGCCGACAAAGGAAGAACAACAGTAGTCATGGACAGAGAAGAATACACCAAGAAAGCTGAAGAACTACTCAAAGATGAAGATGTATATCAACAACTCCCAACAAATCCCATACAAACATTGGACAACCGCATCCAAAGGACCTTAAACAAGCTCAGCAAAACTGGACAGATCACAAAACAAGACCAATGGCGAATGAAATCCAATGGACCAGTCCTACCTCGATTCTACGGCAGACCCAAAATACACAAGGCAAATATCCCGTTACGACCAATTGTATCACTCCCAGGAACTCCAACATATAATTTGTCCAAGGAATTATACAGAAAACTAAAACACCTAACGGAATCCTGTGATCACTCCATCAACTCTGCTATCCAATTCCTAGAGAAAATCAGAGACATCCAAATAGATGAACAAGAAATAATGGTATCCTTCGACGTGACAGCATTATATACCTCTATCGGACAAAAACTAGCAAAAGAAACCATGGAGCAATTACTTAGCAACGACGAACAACTTCCACAACAATCAAAAATGCAACACACAAGCTGGATGGAATGCATAAATCTATGCCTAACAACATACTTCCAATTCAACGGCCAAATATATGAACAAGTCAAAGGAACACCCATGGGATCGCCAATATCAGGTTTGATTGCAGAAGCAGTGATGCAAAGACTCGAAAACATAATTCTACCAAAGATCAAACCCAAGATTTGGATACGCTACGTCGACGACACATTTGTAATAATCAAAAGAAACGAATTAGACAAAACTCACAACTTAATAAACAACGTCTTCAACGACATCAAATTCACAAGAGAAGAGGAATCCGAGAACAAAATACCATTTTTGGACGTCTTAGTCAGGCGAACAACTACAGGAGAATTAGAAACTCAAGTTTATAGGAAATCAACTCACACAGACCAAATACTGAATTACAACAGCAACAACCCAATAGCACACAAAAGGAACTGCATACAAACACTATTCAAGAGAGCAAGGACTCACTGCAGCACTCCCACCTTAAGAAAAATTGAAGAAAAGTATCTCATGGACGTCTTCCAAAAGAATGGATATCCCCGGAATTTCATCAAGAGACATATACCCCCAAGCCAACCTACCAAAACAAAAGCCACCAAGGAAAACACAAAGAAAATCGCCTTACCATATATAAAGGATATCTCAGAAATCACTAAAAGACTCTTCAAACCTTTAGGAATTGACGTCGTACACAAACCAACAAAGTCGCTGCACTCAATTCTATGTCAACCAAAAGACTCAACAGCAAAAGAAGACAAAACCAACATCATCTACAAAATAAACTGTAACAACTGTGAAAAACACTACATTGGCCAAAGTGGACGTCCCCTTCGTCTTCGTATCCACGAACATAAGCTAGCCGTCAAAAGACATGATATACACTCCCTCATTTCACTACACACAGACAACCACGGACATCAATTCGACTGGGACAACGTTCAAATATTAGACAAAGGAAATAACAAGAATGCTAGAGAATTTTTAGAAGCTTGGCATTCCAGTGAATCATCAATCAATAGACACATCGAGATAGACAAAATTTATCAACCAATAAGAAAGAAACTTCACACACGATTGGCCAAAGTTCAAGTCACAGAAACAATCAGTTCCAACACAAGTAACCTAGAAGGTGTGAAAACATACATAAACAACCAATCACGTCCAAGGTCACCAGGAGGAATGATTAATAAACTCGTGGAGAAACCTAAAAGCTCACTTCAATTTGAAGTATGCGCTGAAGATGTCACCCAGTAAGGTGATGAAAGCTTCGCAAACTAACTATCCAGCTCAGAGAACAAAACCACATCAAAATTATCCACCTGAGCTACAAATCTTCTCTATCGTAAGGAGATATTGATGATAACAACTTCTTGGAATTAGCAATAACAATAAAGTAAGAAATTTTAAAAACAAAAGCTTTAAAACAATTAGTCCCTTTTTTATAGATTATGTTAGCGGAGATTATCTGAAAAATGTGCTGTATTTGCGCTCTACATTTCGAACAATCTGATCCCTCACACATTTACTTGTCAAGTCAATATATATGGAAAAGTTATATTAAACAAAGTGACAAGAAAAGGGATTTAAGAATGATTAACACAACTTTCGGTAGTCCAGCCAAATAAGGATTACCAAGGTAGGTTAAGAGTAATGACAAACTGTTTTTGAATTCACAAGGGGGGGCTTAAGTTTTCGAATAGCTATAGTCTCAGCGTATTTCAGTAAACGCCCTTCACCATTTATATAGATGATCTTAAAGGCTGAGTTGACATCACTCTTATGGTCTATCTCGATTAGATGTTTAGCTATAGACGAAGTTGGTAGTCTGACACCTGCATCTATTCACTTGTCACAATTCATTTGCTTTTCTAACCATTTTGAGATATTCTCTCCCACCCTCACGTCCAAAGCGCGACTACTGCTCCCTATGTATGTATGTCCACATACACACACACGGAAATTGGTAAATTGTGTGGGATGTGATATAATCACTTGTGCACTTTTGAGGTTTGAAGTGAAGCATATTTTTAGCTTTTTTCACAATTACAACCTGGGCTGCATAGTTCGTTCCTTTGTCTCAAGATCCTACTGTTTATTTCCCCCTTATATGGCAATTTGATGAAAACCTTTTTCTTAAGGACGGTATAGATTGTAGGTTTTCCATATATATTGACTGGACAAGTAAATCTGTGATGAGATTGTTCGAAAGGCATAGCGACAGTAGATCACATCTTTCAGATAATCTCCGTCTTCTAACGACGCTATCAAATAAAAGCGTAGGGAGATAATCACAATTGAAACTAATACTGATAATAATAATCTGCTTTATTCTAAAAACAGTACTTATAATACCGAATAGAATTCTAAGCATTTGCCACAACATATTGCATCTGATTTACTTAAAATATAAATAAAGTTAGATTAACCACAGGAATGTGTCCAAATATACGGTGTGAAGTCTAAAATATTCGAAGTACGAATTGAGAATATTAAATATAATAACATTATTATCAGTGGGTTTGTTTCAAACAGTATTGTCAATTCAGTTTGAAAATTTTAGCATATTATAGATTATTGAATCTAATGTTCTGTTGACATAGTATGATAAGGGGGAAATACAAAATTAATAGTTATAACACAGCCTAAATGACGTTCACACTTATGAGGAAATAAACAAGTAAAAACAAAAAAATTGAGAGGATTATAAATATAAGAAGTACAATAACAATAAAGGTTGATGCTGTAAGGGTGGAGAAAATGGTTCATTTACTAGTGCAAAGAAGGCTAGTTAGTCCCTCTCTGATATTATTTTCATCACATAAAGTACGTACATATAAAGTGGAATTTTTATACTTAGAAGTACATGAATAAAGTCTTCTGAAAAGACTTCTTGTTTTACCTGAGGAGACACAAGGTTGGAGCTGGGGGTAAAGGAGATGCTCACAGTCTGACAAAATTCCTTTAGCAAATTTGTTGCGTGACATCGAGTGCCTATCAATGACGATGTCAACGATATGGCCCAATGGGATACCACTCACCCTACTGACTGACCGTCTTCAGAGTTCCACGAAGTATGACAGGAAAGAATAAGAGTGAACAGCAAAGAAGAATAGGTAAGATGCACGAGTTGACAAACTGTGAGAGGAACGGTTGAGTTTTGCTTGAATGCCTTAACTTCCTAATGTAAAAAGTCAGACGAAATATTCTTTTAGAAATCGATAAGACATGGGAAGATCAGGACAGGTGAGTAAAAAGAATTAATCCAAAATACTTAACTTCAGACTTGATTTCTATATCAGCATCATCAATTTTGCAATGGTCACATGAACCAATAGCTTCATTTAACTTTCTTTTACATTGGAAAGTGAAATTAGCAGTCTGAAATTTGGAAGGATTTAGTTTAAAGCCATTAGACGAAGACCATTTGCTAACTCCTGACAGAAAGCCGTTCATCTTAGTACAGTCTAGCTGGGAGTTAACACACAGTGAAATAAATAGATCATCGATAAACCTAACAAAGTTCATAAGAATACTGAAGTAGTGTCACCATAAATTAAAAATAGGATAAGATCAAACAGCCTTTTTTTGCTAATTACACAGTGATTTACCGATTTCACGCTTGACACTATCTCTAGCACATAGAATGAGGGTGGGCCATTTAGGGTATAGTTAAGTTTTTGCGATGTCACATAAAATTGAAGACTTACAAGTGAAAACCGACAAACTGGTCTAGGAAGCAGCAAAGATAGGACTCTTGGTGAACATACACAAGAGGGCGGTTATGAAAATAACCAGCCAACAACAGCAGCAGCAACATCCAGTATCAATCACCATCAAAGGGAGGGATTTGAAAGACGTTACTTCATTCACTTATCTAGCATTGAGCATTGTCTCAACTACAGGAGAAACGAACGAGAGTGTCAAATTGAGAATCGGGAAGGCGAGAAACACATTCATCAACCTGATTATTTTTTATTATTACTATTTCCTTTAATTCCTAGAGGAACATTGGTCTTTAGCTGCAAGTCTCCATTGCGTTCGGTTTTATGCCAAACTTTTAACTCCTCTCCAAGTCTGCTCACATGCTTTCATCTCCTCTTCACATGACCTCCTCCAAGTCACTCTTACACTGATGACCAACTCGCCGCTTCCCTTTCGGCTTCAATTAGAGGGCTTTTCTAGTGATGTCACCTGATGGTTTCCTCAGAGTATGGCTAATCCATCTCCATTTCTTCCTGCCTATTCGTTGCACAATCGGTTCCTGGTTGGTTCGCTCATTGCCAGAGATCCCTGTTTCTGATCTTTTCTGGCCGGCCATCTGATCCTGAGTGGTATTGAGCGAAAGCAACTATTAATGAATGTCTGTAATTTGTTTGAGATGCTCTTCATGACGCGCTGGTCAAGTCTCTTATCCGTGTAGTAAGTAGCAATGACTTCACATTGGAGTTGAAAATCCGGATTTGCTTTTCATTTTCATGCTGAGTCCTGTTGACCTCCACACATACTTGAGAGTAATGAAAGCTTGTATTGCTTTCCCGATCCTCGCTGCTTTGATATCCTCGTCAGTTCCGTTCGCATGTAGTCGAAACGATACTTCTCAGGTAGGTAGGTAAAGGAGTTTGCCAGCTCTTGATGTAATCCTGTAATCAATCAAATCCGTACAAACCAACACTTAATTATTATTATTATTGGTATTACTATTATTTACGATAATACACAAAATCAGAGTTTTCTCAATGGCGATTCAAATAACTTTCTCTTTTAAGACAAACATTTTGATCTGTTGTACACGATAATAACGTGATAGATAGAATGAGGTCATACATATACCATTAGTGATATATATGTACAAATATGTTTATGTGTCGCGGTGATGCTGTTTTGTACACCTGATTCTATTTAGCTTTCTTTGTTAAAAATCTCAGATAGCAAACACCTGAACACATATGAAAGAAAAAACGCCACTGAATGAAAAATGTCAGTGACCTTCATGGTATCAGTTTTAAAATTCGTCGCTTTTTTGTAGTATGAAGAGGTATCTGTTGATGTTTCACTTCCATTTTCAATAATAATAACAATAACAATAATAATCGTTAACTAATTAATCAGGTGAATTTTCGCTGATATCTTATTCAAGATTGTTAACTTTATTATCATTCTATTCTGATATGAAGAGTAGTCACCAATAATAGCATCTATTTGCTTGATAGTTAGTTACCTAGTGAGTATGATTGTTCAAAGTATTAACCAACAGCGTAAAGTGAAATGTGGGTGTGTTAAGTGTGCGTATGTGCATATGTGTGACTGCGTGTACTCCATATTTATGTCATTTTCATGCAGATATCTACGTAACTAAACTTTAAAACTAAATATTTTATCAACAAGAGTGGAGAACAGTTTCATCAACTTTCGTGATAAAAAGTGTAGAATGGAGTACTGCTCAGAAATCTTAGGCGTATTGACAGGTGATAGTCAAAAGAAAAAACAAAAGAAAAGAAAAAAAACACAACAGAAACTAAGAACAAGTGCAATACTCTTTTTTATTTTGAACTATGTAACTTAGTCGATAAGCTACCTACCTACCTACCTATCTAAGCAGAGTCATGGTAATTATTGTTCAAGTGTTTCTTTCCTACACGCTTTAATCAGTTAGTTCAGTTTTAAAAAAAAATGAAATTCAACACGATAAAGCGTGTTTAATTTTACAACATTATGCAGTGAAGAATTTCATAAGTAGTGGGCAATATGAAAACTTGTTGCTTTTCAATTCATTATAATAAAGGTTTCCTTGTATCACCCAATGAATGAAAAGCAAAACGATATTGCTGTTTTTACTGACGTTTCGCTATTTAATGCTGCTGCTAATAGCTTTATCAAAGTATTATTATTAAACCGGAATTTACAGAATCTTAGCATATATATATATATATATAACAAAGAGTTAAGGGGTGAAAAAATAGACAAGCTAGTTCAAGCTAAAAGGACATATTGAAAGTCAAAATAGCAATGAAGATCACTAAACCAAATATCAAAGGTAATAGTACGTCTGTTATGATATCAAAATAAAGTTTACTAACTTGATCATCTTCTTACTGTCTGGGGTCGTTTTTCGTTGTCAAGTTGGTCAATTGGTATAGGTAACAAAACTAAGTGTAAATTGTTAGATTTGATCAGTGTGTGACATTATAAAAGTAGTGTGTGTTTACATAGTGAACTTGTTTATCACATTCGTGTTGATTTTGTCACTTCGTTGGGGAGGGGAGGGAGGCGTTGTAACCAGGTCAGATTCTCTTTTAGTCGATCATTACTATTCAGGCAATTAGTATTCCACTTGATATGAAGTACCGGCTTCTGATATTAGACGTTCTTTGTGATTTCTGAAGTTTTATCTGGATTATTTCAGTATTGTCAAAATCGATTTTGTGGTCTGATTCTATAGCGTGTAGACAAGCTATGGCTGGCTGATGATTTTCCAAGCTTTTCTGGTTCACCTGGATTTCTCGGTGGTCAAACACATACTCTAGGGTGTTCATGTATTCTGATTTTGATTTCTTGAGATGTTTTTCTGGTGTATATCGCATCACATTCCAAGCATTTTATTCTATAGACACAATGAGATAGAGAATCGTTCGGGATTTGGTCTTTCATATGGACAAGGTTGCTTTGAAGTGTGTCTGATGTTTTGAAGAAAACTCTAATGTCGAGCTGTCGTTATTTGTAAGTTAAACAGCAGTCGGTGGGATTATGCCATACCAGTTTCCTTGGATTCCGAGTAGAACACAGGGCTACAACAGCACATCATCCATAGGCTTTCATCTTCTCGTTACACGATCTCCTCCATGTCATACTCTCATCCTCTCTCCAACTCGCCGCTTATTTCCAATTCGGAGTTCCACGTGAGGGACGCGAGAAGTCTCTCGACGATCTCCTCAGTGTCCAACCCACTTCCATTTTCTCAGGAGTATTTTTAATCAGCAGGTGCTTCATTATTTCCCTTTCTGAGTTTCTCGTAGATGATTCTTTCTCATTGGCCATATGAACTTCAGTATGGGACCAGCAAAAGGTACCTGCAGATAAGAGTTAGCCGTATTATTATTATTATTGTATCCTTTAATTCCTAGAGGAACACAGGACTTCAGCCGCATGTGTTCATTACGTTCACTTCCCCACCAACGTTTTAACCTGGCTCCACGTCTGTCCATATGCTTTCATCTCCTCTTCACATGACCTCCTCCAAGTCACCCTCACACTGACGATCAACTCGCCGCGTCATTTTTGGGTTCAGCTAGAGGGCTTTTCTAGTAATGTCACTTGATGTGTCTTCTCAGGGTATGGCCAATCCATCTCAATTTCTTCCTGCTATTTTGTTTCCCAATTGGTTTTTGTTGGGTTGGTTTGTTCCCAAAGATCCCTGTTTCTGATCTTTTCTGGCCGGCCATCTGATCTTGAGTGGTACTGAGCAAAGACAGTTGTTGATGATGAAGGTCTGTAGTTTGTTGGAAGTGCTCTTCATCACGCGCCAAGTCTATGATCCATAAAGTAGTAATAACTTAACATTGTAGTTGAAAATCCATGCTCAGGGCTGTTGATCTCCACACAGGCTTGAGAGTAATGAATGCCCGCCTTGCTTTCCTGATCCTCGCTTTGATATCCACATCAGCCCCGTTCGCCGGTAATTAAAACGATGCTTCCCAGGTCAGTGATTAGATGAAGGAGGTTACTTCTTTCAAAATCCTCCCATTTATGCTAATTGTCATCTGTTGTTGTTGCTGATGCTTTTGTCCAGAAATCTCTATCATCTCTGTTTTTTCTTTGTTCACCTGAAGTCCTATCCTCTCTGGATGCTTCTTTTGTCAACTTGATGCTTCTCACTTGCAGTAGTCTGCTGGAAATGCTTTCTGTGACGCGCACTGCATGTCACTCACCTATACAGAAGCGCTAACTGACTCACTTAACATAAGTGTTGAAAATATTAATCTTGTTGTTTAACTTGATTGCAGTAGATTACCTCATTGAATTCATATTGACGGAGACCTCTATTGCTTTTTCTATCCTGGATGGTTTCAACGTCCTCATCCATGGTGCCGCCTGTAGCTGAGACGATACTGCGCAGATAACTAGATAAGTGAAGGAGTTGACCACTTTCAGACTTATCCCGTTGACAGCGATGATTGGTTCTGGTTGTCGCTGAGGTTGGTTAGTTATCATCATCACCTCCGTCTTCTCTATGTTCAGTCGGAGTCTTGTCTATGCTGCCAGCATCTTCTTCTGAATTGTTAGTTTTCGTCTGTATGTCTGCGAGTTTATGCTACATTTAGCATCAGTGGTCTGCGAAGTTCAGATCTTCTGGAATCTCCTTATCATTTCAACGTATTTCTGTCTTCGCGCTTCTCATGACTGGTGTGTTCTGAACAATCCAGTTGGCCGTAATTAGGAACATCATCGACGATAGTAGACAGTCTTGTATTATAACTGTTTTCGATTCACTGGATTCGGTGAGTTTTCTGTCATGGATCAGGCATGTCGCACTGTCATAAAGCTGTTCGATTACGTCGATAAAGGTTTGCGACACTGCATTGCATAGTGTTGAAGTAGTTCCTAAATTACTTCACTGTCAACTGCGTCAAAGGCCTTTTCAAAATAAATAATGTTGAGGTAAACATTTTCCTCTGGAACCTTAAAACATTAGCAGTATATTACATAATATTCTCGACATTGTCAGTCTTGCCTTATGTGCGCTGGATTTCGACACCCAGTGGACATATTCCTAAAACTTGCTTAACCGATAGTAAATGCGATGTAGGTGGAAGATTAAACATGAGACTAGCAACCCCACTCCCTGAAAAAAAAACATCACATCAATTCAAAATCCTATATTCCACTTGGAACTTAATGGAGTGTAAGACAAGATGTAATGTGTAATCTTCTCAACATATTACGTCACACGAAGAAAGCGAATACACCGTGCAATATCAGATACTGCTGATCTGTCATATTTTTCGGATGATGCTTTGTTTTTCGGATAAGGAGATATTAAAATAATTAATTTTACAGATATATTTATAGTGCAGAATGAAGAAGTGTTTTAAACTGATAAGTGCAGTGAACAACATCTACAGCAATAAGCGTCATTATCAATCCAATTTATCGATCAAGGAAGCTTTGGGCAGACTCGATTCCAATCAGAGATCATATTGTTCAGACTGTAAATGCCTCGAAAGCAGACTGTTTATAAGGAAGAAGGAGATTTAAAATTTAAAAAATGTTAAGTGCCATGAAATAAAACTGGGTTGTTTTAATGTCCTATAGGCATTACAGACATCAAATAAAACACTACATCTAAAAATCAGGCATAATTAGTAGATGTGTGCTCCTTGAGCACTCTGGCAGCACGTTATTTCATATTATTATGCTTATCATATATATATATATATATATATATCACACAGTGCAACAGTAACCTTGGCGACCTGCTTAAATCTTAGGTTACCAAATACCTTCATACATTACAAACCATATCGCATCTAATTGCTCATTTCCATTTCATTTTAAATAATTGATTCTTATTCAAATATGACCTATAATCGGATTATTTATTCTTATGAGTATTTAATATCCTTAAAACTACTGATCTACATACGTTCGGTGTGCATTCCTTGATTACACATCTGCATTTGACTCTGTACCTAGGTCTCTCTTGCTAAGTAAGCTTGCTGCAACACAGACTGAGAGCTGGACAAATAAGTGGCTGCATTCCTATTTTTCTGATAGGAAGCAGTACACCATCTACAATGGAAAGTCCTCCACTACCTCACTTACTTTAGCTGGTGTTCCCCAAGGTGCTGTTCTTTCTCCTTTTCTGTCTTCTTTTTTCTTACATGACTTGCCTCATTCTGATGTAGCCACTTTTGTTAAGTATGCTGATGACCTCTTTGTTTCTACGCCTGTCAACTCTCAGTTAGACTGTTCCAAATTAAATAACTTTCTGTCGAAATTAGTCAATGGTCTTCAAATGGTCTTAAGCTGAATCCGTCTAAATGTCAGGTAGTCAGTTTCACTTTCAGACGTAAACGTGACCTACAAAAACTAGCTAGCTCACATGTCCCCACTATCATTGACGGCATAGAGGTTGAAATTACATCTAATGTCAAGTACCTTGGGCTGAGTTTTTTCTCTGATCTTTCCTGGTCCTCGAACATCTTGCTAGTTACTAGAAAGATGTTTTGCTTAACATTCTACGTCAGGAAGTTAAGGCAATCTGGTATAAAGCAGTCTTTGCTTTCTCAGTTTGTCGATTCTTGTATTCTACCCATCCCTCTTTACAGCTCCCCATTAATCTTTTCTGGACTACTTAAGAAAGATTTTGCTTTGCTGAGAAGGGCACTAAAAGCCGTTAGTAGGGCAGTTGGGATATCGCTAAACCAACTGGTTATTATTATTACTACTTACTGGATGACAAAGTTTCTGACACAGTTTATTGTCAGAAAGCCAGATGTGACTAGTGGTGGGTGACATCCAGGATGAGAATTTCACCTCTTTGGCACTCGTCAATTGGATTGGCCTGCATTCCCAGTGAGTTGCAATGTTTCCACTGAGACGTGGACCCCATACTCATCGTTTCAAGCGCCAAAGTGTCATCCACTAGACCACTTAGTTTGTAAGAGTCAATTCTTGCAATTTACAGTAGGAATATCATCACTTACTGGGAATCCAGGTACATTCAGCTAGTGACTTACAAATAGGGCAAAATACGCATCTTGGCGAATTCCACTGCTAGTCACTATCCACCAAATTTTCTTCAAGGTGATTCCCAGACATCGCCAAAACGATCATACTAGGAGCCAACGTGTCAACAGAAGCTGAAAGTTTAAGTTCAATTAATCAGCAGGAAAATCAAAATTGCACCAGCAACAAATAAGGAAGTAAACGATGTTTGTTTCCGTAGTGCGTGAGCATTTTGAACGCATTACAATGAATCAGTGTTGTGTTCTTCAAGATGAATAATTAGGTTCACACTTTTATTTTTTAAAGCCTGGTAATTTCTTGTTGTGAGGTCACGGGTTTCTTTCAGATCAAAGCAATTATATAAAGAAATAATACCCATTCTATCTCTCATAAAGTAAAGTATTTTTAAACTGTAACGAAACCAATAGCTTTTGTTATTCAGGTTATATGCACTTGATAGGATAACAACGAAATAAAGTAGATTTTTCCATACAACCACATGTAGTTTGATTGATCCGTTCAAATCCTTCCAGAATAATTGATTTATAACATGTTCAGAAAGGCTAAAAGCGCTTTACTTAGAAGGCCAATTTAATAGAGGAATGACAGTATGCTTTAGTTTGTTCTTCACGGAAAAAAGCATGGAAGTAATCGGGTATAAAAGAGATTTTATTATTATTGTTCCCTTAGGTTCCGAGTCGAATCTACGGCTCCAATAGCACAGCTTCAGTTTATTCTCTTCTCTGCAGTCCTTTCTGCGCTGGCTCCACGATCGCCTATAAATAACAATGCTTGAACAAAAGCTTAAAGTACGTGAGGTACTGGAGAGGGATATTAGTTGGAAGAATTGAAATATTATTTGCTTTCATTTTTTTAGCGTTTTCTATCCTATATGATGGGAATAAAATGGTCATTGACATTTTAAGCGGAAATCTATCAGCTCTCACATAGCACGCTGATGTGGCAATCTAAGTGAGGAAAACATGAAAAAAGCGTGAAGTAGTAACACTATGACCATTTGATGATGACGAAGATGATGACTCATAAGTTAACACTGAATTCAGTGAGCGAACCTTCTGCAATCAGCATTACCAACCAAATTTTGATTTTCAACATCAATATTGAGTCAGTCAGTTCCTCTTTATTGGTAAAACACTTGCAGTGCTCATCACGAAAAGCATTTCCAACGGACTACTACAGACTCGCATCAACAGCTGACTTCGCTGGCTCCATACTGAAGATCAGATGGAAGGTCGAAAAAAATAACAGCAAAACAACTCTGAGCAAGAACCAATCAAGAAAATATTCTTTAGAAAATATGGTGAAATAAAATGGAGACGGATCGAGGACACACACTGAGGAGACCGTCTGGTGACATTCTGCGCCAGACAATCTATCGACTGGAACGCAAGGGTGTGAGGGTGGTATAAAGAAGATGATGTCAGCAGGAGACAAAAGCTGATAAGTAATCGTGTAGCCAACTAAAGAGGGCTGTAGAAAGCAGGTTGAAATGGAGAGGTGCTGTTGGCTCCCTATTTTTCACTTGGAGACCAAGAGAAAAATAATAAGGTAACCAAGTTGTTTAAGAGAAAAAAGTAAATAGTCTCATTCGACATTTGAAAGCTTGTCACACTACTCCTTTTAACGTTTGCACAGAAATACGTGCTGTGTATATAGTTTGACGACAGTGTGAGTAATTGTATAGTGAAGCGACTGGAGGGATCCTGTCGTGAAGAATATAGGATTTCATTTTCGTCATCTTTGTCAGTACTTTCTCCAAGTCTAGGGCTTTTACAAATATGTATGGGCTTAATAACTCTCTACAAGTGAACATCTACTGTTTCATGGAAGTTCGCGTTCAGACTGGTTAGTTGTGCTATAGGTTACAGTATAGAGTAAAAATCTGTAAATTTACCACCAATCTCATTTTTCTGAAGGTATTTAAATATTCCGTTTACTTATAATACGCGTTGTATTACTGAATTCTCGGTTGTAGTGTTCATTTATTATGTGATCCATATTGGCAAAAATCTGCCACGTATTTGGCACTACCACAATTGGTAATTTCTTAGCTGTTCCACTTTTTGTGTAAAATCTGAGATTGTTCTTAAAATATGATTACATCTGCAACGTTTCCTAACCTATCTGGTTCCCCATATATGTAGAGAATTCTGGATCACAAATACAGTGTGAAGAGTAGTCCAGCTTGAAAAAAATTGTACTGCAAATCTTGATAAATGTATATGATATATCCTTAACTTACATTGGTAATTTTCTATAGTTTGGTTTGTAAGGGTTAGTTTTGTTTTCACGAGTTGATCACAGATTGATATCAGTTAGAGAACCATTGAAAACCAGCTCAGAGTACTGGACAGCCGTTTCATCCCAGTTTTTGGGAATCACCGGTAGTAAGTACCAACTGGGGTTCGATCCAAGGACCTTCCGGTTATAAGGCAAGCTCGCATAAAATTATGCCACTGGGACCCGATTCAATGGCACATGAATTCTAACTTCTACCGATTCGTGATTTAGCGCGATCCCAACCAATGTCGTCGGGGGGAAATCCATCCTCACACTTGACATCTTGATGTACCTCACTGGTCACGACTTCTCACTAGGACTCCAGGAAACTCCATCCTGTAGCAAGTCACCAGCGAGAATCAGATCAATTTCCTATAGTTTGGTTTGTAATGTTACAAGGCAAGCTCGTAACCTTGTAACCGGGAGGTCCTGGGTTCGAATCCCAGTGGCTGCTTACTGCCAAAGGTTCCCAAAATCTTGGACAAAACAGCCGTCCAGTACCTCCAGATTTTTTAATCGTTCTCTAACTGATGTCAGCTCATGGTGAAATCTTCCAACCAATCAGACAAAATCATTACAAAACCAATACCTGAAAACTTTATCAATTTGTTTATTTTAATTTGCCTTTCATTTTTTGTATAAATTGATCTGATAAGTAAAAGTGTGTTCTCGAATTGTTTAAAATGTAAACATTGTAAATAAATAATACGGCATTTTTCAAATAAAAACTCTGCCTTCTAATAACGCTAACTAAATTAAAATCATATTCGCAATTCGCACTTTGTAACTTATACAGTTCGATGTGAGACTTCACCACAGTGTGCGTTGAAAAACTAAAATTGATCAGATCACAAAATGTGATCTGCTTGATACTAATAGCAGTGATCAGTAAGTAAATATAATTACGTAAAACTATGCACTACTGATTGACTGAGATGAGTGGTTGTCTACCACACAACTCACCCAATACTGCTTGCTAGCCGGATGGAAACTACCTAAACCTCGGCTATCCATTTCGCTCATCTTCCATAGAGTTCACCAGCATGGTTCCTGGTCCAATTTGGCTCACAGAGCTAAACTGATTCAAACCACTAGCTTGTGGCAGATCACGTAATGTAATCTGAATAATTTCAGTCTTTAAGAGACGAAGCTTTGGTGAAATGTCATTTCCACGAACTATGTAAAGTGGAAATTAATTTTCAGACTACAGATTTGGTCTATGGTAATACTAGTTGGCACGAAAAGACAGCCAGAAATCAGGTGGCTTCAACTGATTTAGCCCTTTGAGCCTAGTGAAGTTATATAAACCACTGATGAGCTCGTTCAAAATGAGCGAATCTGTCATCTGGTGTTTAGGTCGCCTCGATCTGGCTAGTAAGCAGCATTGGTTTAAATGAGTGGTGTACAAAAACTCATTTCAATCAATAAGTGGTATGTAGTTTGACGCAGCCATCGTAATTTATTAAAAAGACTAATTGTCTTGAATTATTGATTTTTTTATCGCTACTGATTTTATTCTTTTGCAGTATCCAGCTCCCAAATCGCTCATAACAGCTTCAGATGATGAACAGTAAGAGCTCTGTTCACTTTTGCAGCTGAAAAACCAAGTATGGGTAGTAGTTAAATTCTGTAGAGGTGAATAATGAACTTACATTTAAATGAACCTTGTTGAAACAGTTGACACGAGGTGCCGATAATATTCTGATCAAATTTTCCAGCGTTCATAGTCCAAGATATTAAAGTTGCATTAATTTGAGATATTGAATTCTTGATTAAATTTCCTTGTGTACGAAAATTCGTTGAATTCCATTTCTTCCCATAGTCATTACTTATTAATATATTGTTATGACCTGAACCTTGAGCAATTAAAATATTCTGTGGATTTATATAGCTTAGAATTCTTGTAACATGTGGTCCCATGTCTATGAACAGAAAGGAAAAGAGAATTTTTACTAAGAATGAAGGAATGTGATGAGAAGTGTGAGCGCTGAAGAAGAGTCTTAAAAAAGGACGAAACAATTGTCCAGTATTCCTCATCGGTTTTCACTGGTTCTCTAATGATTTCAAATTATCATCACCAAATCAAATTCCTACAAAATAACTCCTGAAGATTAATCTGACACTCGCTATTGACTGGAAATCGTACGAAGTTGCCGGGGCTTCTAATGAGAAGTCATGACCAATGGGGTCACTTGGCTAAGGGTTGAAAACCGACACTGACAGATGACGGTGGTTGGTAGTCGCGCTAAAATCACGAATTGGTGCTAATTGGGATTTTTGGGTCATTCGATTCAGTCCCAGTGTGCTGAATGGTCAACGGCCTTTCTTCGTAACCGGTGAGTCGTTGATTTGACCTTCAGTGGAGTTATTTTGTACGTACTGCGGAATAATCCGAAGTTAGGACGACACAGTTGACAAGTACTCCCTGGTTCTCGATGGTTCTCCGACTGGCATCAATCCATATTCAAACCCTATAAAGCATATCTTGAAAGTACAAATACTTTAAGTCCAGAATGACGTAGTCTGTTAAAAGGGTCGACTGTTTGTGGGATAACTCAAGGGATATCCCCAAGAAAAGACGATGTTTACAATTTTTAGATTAAAAAAAGTCTTAAATAGAAACACGATATCAACATAACTGGCCACGTAACTACAGGAGATATTTCTGCTACAATATAGTAAAAAACTGTAAGTTGAATAAGGCGCAGATGACTGGAAACGCATGATCGCTATCGAACAAAGAGGTCAAACATGTATCTAAACTTCATAGAGTTCAAAAATGCTATCACCAGATAGCATTGACCGAGAAGTAATTTGGAAACCACTTCAATGCTACAGAGTGCAATGCTCAAGTCTTTATCAACCCCATTCAACAGCTAGCTCTATAACAGTGGCACGTGTCAGGTGATCCACAACGGAAAACTTAGCGAGGCGTTTTAAATGAATACAAGGGTAAGACAAGATTTCCTGTTTTCACCGATGGTATGCTCAACTGTGGTGGACTGGATTGTGAGGAAGACTGTGCGTGGGGAGGAAGGAGACAGGAGTACACTGGATGACCGATGAGAAGACTCCAGAAGATCTGGATTTCGCAGATGTTATATGTTTAATGTCACAGAAACTCGAAGACTTACGGGTGAAAACCGACAAACTGGCGAAAGAAGCTGTCAGCGAATTTAAGTTAATATAGAAGAACAAGATTCGGATTTTCAACACAAGTGCTAAATAAGTTCTTCTTTACAGGACAGAAACTTGTACTGTGCGTCACTTAAAGCATTTCCAACAGGTTGCAGACTTTTGTCAACAGCTGCCCACTTCGCTGTCTCCATAGTGAAGACGAAATGGCGAGCTGGCCAGATAGAATGAGCGACAAGAATCTTCGGTGATGAACAAAGCAACCAAAAGCCAATTGTCCTAGCAAATATGTAGGAGAAAATAGAGATGGATTGGGTATACACTGAGGGAACCGTCGAATGATATCGCGCGCCAGGCCCTGGAGTGGAATCAAAACAGGAAGCGACGAATTGGTCGTTGGCGTTAGGGTGACATGGAAGAGATCGTGTAGAGATTGGAGGATAAGAGAGATTTTGAAAAATCGTCTACCCAACTAAAGAGGATGGTAGAAAATTGAAGAAAGTAGAAATGTGTTACTGAACCGCTGTGTTCAACTGTGAACCCAAGGGAATAATAATAATACGTATAATTATGCCCACATTTTACTGATCATGGTAATAAACTAATTGAAATATCCTTGATAATTTTTTGAATCACACACTTTTGTGTAATGAATACTGTGGCTGAAATTGTAATCTACTTCTCGGCTCGTTACATTGACTATTCTTGCTTAGGTAAAGCGAGCTATGAAACGAGTAGTCATTATACAATTTTGTTGGTGTTGTCATGTGTTATTCGTGATCAGCTCATCTGTGTCTACATCAGTTTCCCTATTTTAATCTCGATGTTATTGTGGCATGTAAAGTGATGACATCATAAAAACCGTGAACTTGATTTCTTTCTGTCCTGATTTTCATTTGTTATAGAATTTCCAACGTTTTTCTTCTTTTTTTCCCACCTTCAGCAGCAAAACATCGTTTCGTTTAGTTTCTTCCCCTCGCATTCCTATCAGCACATATAGATTGAAGACTTGACGTTTCGGTAGAATTGGTACTGTTTATCATGGGACGCGGTTGCTACAGTACATCCAATCTCCCCTCTTCTCTGGCTTTCTGACTGCTGGAAAACTAGGAGGGATTTTGGAATGCTTCGGACACATAATGGACTCGAATCTGCAGCACGACTAGAGATTATTCTCCTTTGGACCATCAACGGCAATATGCACACCATTTGTCACACTTTATGTTTGAAAAAAATTATTTCACATATCATACCTTATTTTAAAGCCTGTTTACTTTTGATTTTTCTTACTTTGTGTGAATAATCCTTTTGTCGTTCTCACTTTAATGAAATTTTCACATCAAATTGAAAAGCCTATAATCTTTATTTGATTTCACCTTTGTCTTTATGTTCGAACAAATAATACTAGTGGGTGCTTTTCCGGAAGTGTTTAAAAATTCTGGTTGCCATCTTATTGAGAATAAAATCGTCGTAAAGGTATCTTTTCGTCAAACTCTTGTTTTCTTTTACTTGATCACACTTGTATTAGTTGAAGTATATATTTAGCCTATATTTTAGCATTTGCAATTGCTGAGAACATTTTTGAAAGTTGTGCGTGGTACATGCGGCTTCAACAACACATCTTCACTCTATCCTGTTATCTGTAGAGCTCTGTAGATAGCCATAAGACTGCCCACAAGCTTTCATCTCTTTTTCACAAGTGACTCTCCCTCCAGCTTCCAACCGAAGGCCTTGTGAGCGATTTCATTCAAGGGTTTCCACAACATATGTCAAATCCATCCGTCTATCTATTTCTATATATAACCTTAAATCACACCTGGGATCTTTACGGAGTTCAATGATTCATCAAACAGTTGTGAAAAACTGATGGCCTTACTCCGGGGTGAAAATTTCAATAATTTCGAAAGTTCGCGTAACACACTTTTTCTTGGATTAGTTAACAGCGAGAATACTATTAACTCGATTCATCACAGATCTCGAAGCTTTTACAAATAAGGTGTTCAGTGACTACAACCAGCGTAATCTATGAGTTACCTTTTAACTTCTTTGAGATTGGAAAGCCAATCCTCTGTGAAGGTCTCATCGAAACTAGAATTCTACACCTATGAGTTTAGGCTTCTAAAGCCACACATTAACCTCTTTCCAAAGCTTTTACAGCCATTATTTGATCAGTGTGCATTATTTACAGCTGAAGATGATTCTCTTTTAGCCCGATGTGGGTAAATTTCTATGTTGCTCAACTCTTTCAATGATTTCAGTGGTTCTGAATGATGCTTTTGACTGGATTTGGTTCGTGACAAAAATGTGACAATTCAAATTAATTCCATTTAGAAAAAAATAATTGTGGGACTAGTAATGATTACAGAAATAACAGAGAATAGAAGTCATCCACTGTTATACCATATGAAGAGGGGACATCTAAGACCCTACGTAGGATTCTAAATAAATCAGGAATTAGAGTGGCATTCAGACCTAGAAACTCACTCACATAGGACAAGCTCTGTAGGTAAAAGGACCCTGTTGACCAAATTAGATAAAATAATATAATTTACAAAATACCCTGCAATGACTGTAAGTTAAGTCAACTACATAGGTCAAACTAGTAGGTTGGGGTTAGTCAGATTATCATAACATAGGAATTTAGCTAAGGGAAGAATGGTTGACCCTGGAAAGTTACGTAATTTAGAAAAAAGCCCAGCAATTGCACTGCACACATTAACATACAACCACACAATAGTGTGGGATAGGGTTACAATTCTAAAAAGTAATTTAGGTAGTGGAGAGAGAGGTTGATTACGGAATCCTTGTTTATTGAGTCTACACCCAACACATGCAACAGAAACGACTCAATACAAATACCAGAAATATGGAAGATATTATTACTGCCGGCCAAATCAGAAGAGGATAATAAATAATCTTAAAATTCTATTTCAATTCAAACCCCAACATCACAACATTCTAGCATGTAACTTATTACGACATAAAAACACTCGTCTTATTTCCCATCTGATTGTAATTGATCGATAACACTCGTATTAATATTCCTGAATGTACATTATCTCGTATTGATTTTTATTCCAATGTCTAATCAATTCCACACATGTATATAAATGAATAAAAAAAGTTGTATGAGTGATTACCTTGATATGACTATGAGTGGCAATAGTTTGTGCTTGAAACCTCATCAGTTAATATTACTGTACAACACTGTGTGATTTATCAAAATAAAATCTTATCCATAATGGAGTTATAATCTACTGCAGTGCCCAAGTTTTATGCTTATATCAGTTCAAATTAATTCGAGATCCACCAGAAATCTTATTTTTCGAATATAAATCGCGAAATCCCTTAAGGCTGCTGGGTGGATTTCTTGAAACTGAAGTATGAAGTCATGTCCACTGGCGTCACTAGGTGGGGTTGAAGTGGTCGCTCATTGAATGCACTGGTGAGAGCATCGCTAGATCATGATTTTGCAAAATTACAGCTCATAGGTCACTGAATTCGACTGGTCCAAATGACTGACTGATCAATGGCTTGCTTTCGTAATTTAGAGGTCCTAGTTTCGATGCATGCTGAAGCCATAGATACTCACTTTTGAAAAGTTTCAAACCAGGACGCAGTAGGCAGCTATTCAGAACTGCAGGCTGGTTTTCAATGATCACTCTAACTAGTGTTAGTTTGCGAAGAAAATCGTATAATTGAAATTAATACAAAATCCCTTAATCTAAGTTTTAAAATCACACAATTGTTATTTTATGTCTGACACATAAGTTGAGATTTCCGCATTAAACAATATCATGAGATAAAATACTAACCTGTCCACTTTCTATTGGAAGTCTCTTGTGTCACAAAGCAGCGTGTCTCTGTAGTGAATTTATCACAATAGAACAGGTAACCAGAGACATAGAGGATTCTGCGTAAACCTGTATTCGGTTGTTCGACGTATACATTTTTAAGATTACATGGGTCTGGTAACAGAAGAAAATTTATAAAAGAAGAAAAAATAAAGTTACTATAAAATTGTAGATGGAATTCTGGTTGTCCGTTTACAATATCTGCTTTCAAAAAATGAGATATCCTTAAGGCTACTTTTATGTCTACATAAGTAACACAAATTTCTATCTGTGCTTCAGTGGTAGAACACTCGCCAAAGACGCTTCAGTCGGTTCAAGGTTCGATCTCTGGCAGGAGCAGTGTTCAGTTCTAGTTAGCCACTGGTAATCTCAGCAAAGAAGGAGGGTTGAGGTGGAGCCAGAGCAACTCCATCCCATAAACACTTAATACCACTGATAATAGGGCTTCAAAACTCAAGCATGAAGGTCTATGTTCGAGTAGGAATTTAAGAGGAAAGAAATAAATAAAAATCAATAATAATAACACAAATATTTGAAATGTATGTAGTAAGCCGATTAGGAGGAGGACAGTCAGATTATGTCGTAAAATGTCATTGACTAGACAAAAACAATAAGTATACATTCCTACGTAGTAGTCTCAGTCATTAGAAGTGAAATGTCTGAAAAATAGCACAATATGAAGCCAAGTTATGCCAACATTTCAATCTCATTACTCAGTGCATATATACTCATTAGGCTGTTTAATTTTTATAGTATATATATATTCTAATATCGTAAATTTGCACTTTCTGAGTGAGCCACGCCTTTTTCCGGTATTCTAAGCCTACTCTGTTTCACAATTTGCAAACTAGTTAGCTATTCGCGGTGTACACAGTTCAAGGGGTGATATCTTCAGCACACTCTTGTCTGGAGACCAAATTATCCAGATCGCAGTATGTTATCTGCTTGATACCATGAATAGTAACCCAGAAACCAAGCATATTTCCATAAAAAAGCAATATACTATTGATTGATCAGATTAGTAGTCGTGGGCCACTCATATCAACAACTGTCTGGTGTTTAGATCACCTAGATCTGGCTTAGTGGCAAGCACCTCCTGATTGAGTGATATAAAACTACTTATATATCAGTCAGTTAGTAGTATATTTTATGCAAATATGCTCATTCGGTTTGCCAAGTATAACCAAACTACGAGTGGAATTTCGTCTTAATTTTATCGAACAGTTAATTTGAAATGTTGGCTTCGTCAAGGATGCTTGAAGATTATTTGTTTTTTCATTGATATAAGAATAAAACTTATGCACTGTGGAAGAGTGTAATTCCATTATGGGTAAATTTTGTTTTGATGAAGTCTCACAGTGTGTTATACAGTAATGTTTACTGATGACATTTCAAGCACAATTTATTGCTCATAGCCATATCAAGTTACTCACACGACTTCCTAACTTCATTTATGTAGTTCAATTATTTTTCACTTGATTTTCGCCTTGATTTGATTGGCAGTAGTATTTTCCGTATTTCAGGTATGAGTGATGAATCATTCGTATTGCATGTGTTTGGTGTAGACTCGATGAACAAGGATTCAGTAATCAACCTCTCTCTCTCCACCTATCTAGATTACGTTTTAGAATTTTAACCCTCTCGCACCATGGTACAGTGTGGTTGTGTGTTAATGCATGCATTGCAATTGTTGAGCTGTTTTCTAAGTTACTTATCTTTTCAGGGTCAACTATTCTTACTTTATCTAAATTCTTATGTTCTGACCATCTGACTACCCCCGACCTACAAGTTTGACCTATGTAGTAGGTAGGTGGAGAGAGAGGTTGATTACTGAATCCTTGTTCATCGAGTCTACACCAAACACATGCAATAGAAATGATTCATCATTCATACCCGAAATACGGAAAATACTACTACCAATCAAATCAAGGCGAAAATCAAGTGAAAAATAATTGAACTACATAAATGAAGTTAGGAAGTCGTGTGAGTAACTTGATATGGCTATGAGCAATAAATTGTGCTTGAAATGTCATCAGTAAACATTACTGTATAACACACTGTGAGACTTCATCAAAACAAAATTTACCCATAATGGAATTATGTGTTTTTTCAACCTACTTCGAATACTCCTGGTGTTGATCGCCTATTTGGAAACTACCCTAACATTACAGAGTGCCCCAAGTCTTTATTAATCTCACTAAAAACAGCTATTTGACAAGACTACACTTGATTTGTTCCACAGAGGAAAGCTAAGTGAAGCTCTTGAAGTGAAGAGAGCAGAAGGACAAGGCTGACTACTGTCACCCCTGATATTTTCAAGTTTTGTGAGTTGGATTATTTGGCATACTGTGCATGGGAAGCGAGAAGACAGAAATGCGTTGGACAGAGAGGAAGATTCTTGAAGATTAGAACTGCACGAACCATTTATGCCTGATGTCACATAGGCTCAAACTCACAGACAAAAATCAAACAAGCTGACAGAAGAAGCAGGTAGTGAAGACAGGATTTAAGGTGAATATAGAGAAGACAGGGTATTGAAGATAACCAAAGGACCACCACCAACACTCTCAAATCACCATCAGTGAGAGAAATTTGAATGAGGTCAATTTCTTCACTTATCTAGGCAGCATCATTTCAACTACAGTTGACACCACGGATAGTGATGTTAAAACCATCCATGGGAGGAACGGCAATCGAGACCTTCACCATTTTGAAATAAGCGTGGGAATCTACAGCTGTCAGCATAAACAACAAAATTCGGATTTTCACTGCTCATGTAAAGTCAGTTAGTTATTGCTACAATATGCGTCAGAAACTTGCAGTGTACGTCACAAAAAGCATTTTGAAAAGGCAATGATATACTGTCATAAACGGTTGCCTCTGCTGGCTTCTTGCAACAGATCAGATCGGTGACAAGAAACTCTTGAAACGAACTAACTACCCAATAAATATTCTAAAGAAGATAAAGATAGATGAAAGGCACACACTGAGTAAATCGCTGAGTAACGTCACACTCAATGACGACCCTCTTGTGGAATCCTGGTGGGTTCGAAGGTGACATGGAGGAGATTGTGTGAGGAGGTGATGAGACACAATCGGCAATCATAAGGCCAGATAAAAAATGATTTCAAAAACAGGGTTAAATGGAGATATGCTACTGAATCCCTATGTTTGACTTCTAATCCAAGGGAATAGTAATGTGAGATGGTATGTAGTTTGAAAACAAGTAGTGTATCACTGTTTGTATACGTGTGAACAATTTTCAGACTTTATCAGCATACGTCTTTGTACGATAAGGGGAATCACAAGGCCACCTGGAATAAAACTTAGCAATAAGGAACTCTGGCAGTGGATCTATCTGGAAGCTACTTCTCCCAAATGATATGAAGAAAGAAAAAGAGGTGGATTGGACGTAAGCTGGGGAGATGTCCTCATGAAGTACAGCAATCTCATGACTATTGCACATGAAAACTGAACAGTCATGAGGTAATTTTTTGCATACCCTGAAACACTATGTTAATACTCACAGAAGGATGGTATATACTACTACTATAACTACTACTGATTATGAAATACCGGATGAATGCATAACAACTTACCAAATTTTTGTGTTTCTAGAACCGATCTGCACCCGTACAGTTCAAGTGTGAATGAAATGTCCATGTATTCACGATCTGTTTCACTAACAATTAAACGTATTCCCCTTGAAACAAAATAAGGCCTAAGAAGTATTTGTCCATAAGTTGTATTTTTGTAGGAGACTGTCACCTGTAAAGTGCGAAAAAATTGAATATTAAATTGTTTTATATTTGTAAAATATCAGAGGAATTAGTTTTATCCTAATAAATCTTTGAATGAGATATTCAAATGGAAACTCTTATAAGTAGTAATAATGATCACTTTATTTTAAACAATAATCCCTGTTAAGTCATGAAGAAAATAAAAAACAAATTCTGCGAAGAAAATTTTTATTTTTATAGACGATAACTTCTTCAGAGGTTGTACAATCGTATTTATATTTACCGAAAATGTATGGTGTTCTATTATTAAGTAATAGGATATCCTCCAAGATTTATTGAGAAAAACATGAAGTTATGGGAAAAGCCTGAAAGAACACAGACGGCGACGAAGAAACTGCTGTTCATGAGCGTTGAATTTAAAAGTGATACTGCAGATGAGATCCTGAAAAACAGCTTATGCAGATCATCGAGGAAAGCCTTCTTTATGGCTGAGCTATGTATCAATTTTTAAAGCCGACAAATGACTAACGGATGTGTGAAGGATAAACTGCCACTTTGAGACGCTTCAATGTGTGTTTAAAAATTCACCTGCTCCAGTGGAGCTAGCTGTATTGGTCACCTGCACGTAGCGCACACTTTCTAAACGCATCTCTGAATATTATCCAGCATGGTTAGCAAAAGGACAATGCAAAACAGTTACTAGCTCATTTCTCGAGCATTTGGTGAACTCAGGCCACCTAGCTCCACCAGAGTCGTCTTTCAACATCATCTACAAAGTGAAGCCAAATGGTACAACGGGTGACAGTTTTCGGCTTTTGTGTAAAGCGAAGGTGCTGGCAATTCTTTGATACAACTCTGAATTCTGTATACGGAGGAAGTCTCTTACTCTATCTCGATCTTAACCTCTTCACTAGTCATTCCTTGTAAAAACATTTGCATTTTTTATTTTCTTTTTTAATTCCCAATTTAACTTTTAGTTTGCATTTACTCTAATAATTTATTCACTATTATCACTCTCATACACGTTCCTTTTGCACATTTTCACACCCTCTTCACACTTGTCAAACTGACACTCAACTACCACCTTTATTCTCACTCAGCAGTAAATTTATTCTTATCAAATTACTAATTTTGTACTTTTGAGTACCACGTAATTTACAACTTTTAATTTTTTTTACTGCTTAAGCCACTTTCGAGTAATTATATCGATTATGTCACCCCCTATTACTCAATAATAGACTACTATACACTTTTGAGTAAGTATAAATACCACTGTACAGCCTCTGAAGGTGATTTCGTCGATAAGGAAAAGTTTTTTTTCGCTGAATTTTTCTTTTCTTTTCTTCAAAACAATAACAATTAAACAGGATGGAATATTCAGCCTTTTTATACACATTTAAACAATTTGGCTCCTTTTATAAATATGCACATGCAAAAGATCTAAAATAACCATGAATATCTGAATGTTGGTGAAAACACAATGCGTTATAGATAGATGATATCATACCTAATAAATATGATAATATTCTCTGCTTATAGTTGGCAATTCAGTTACTGATTTTAAAGGCTTATAAGTTCATTTCAGACATCTGAGTCGCCACACAAAAGCGCGTGCTAAATATGTTATGGTAGAATTTTTGTATTTATTAGCTGTACGAAGGTAAATTCTTATGACGTATGCTCTGCTTTTACCTGAAGATATAAAAGCAAAAGTTTAGAGTAAAGAGAATGTTCAGTATCGGAGAAGATGACTTTAGTTGAATGCTCGCGAGAAATGAAGTGCCTAATGACAATAATGTCAGTTAGTTGAGTCAAAGGCACACCACTAACCCTAATTACAATCTTCAGTGTTCTACCTAACACGACATAATCTGTTTGGGGAATCCCAGGGAAGAGTAAGTGGGTAGGGACAGTATAGAGAAATGGGCAGATTACATGAATTGATAAATTGTAAGAGAAGAGGTTCAGTTATTCCATAAGGTCTTAGTTTCTCTATGTTCTCTAAGTTAAACGAAATATTTTCTCAACAGGATGTGAGATGACCAACAGGGGACATGAGGGAAACTGATGCTGAGATAGAAGCTATTCGACCTACTCTCTATCAGAACAACCGTCAATATTACATTAATCACACGATTGAATCAGCCCACGCAAGTCCCAGTCGCATCTGAAACTGAAATCAACAATGTGATATTTAGTTTAGAACCATTTGGAGGAGACCATTAGTTAACTTTAGACAAGAATCTATTCATATAAGAACTATCCAAAGCAGAAATTACTGGGACAGAAATGGTTAGATTGTAGGCATACTTAAAGACAACCATGACAACTTGACAACCAAAGATGACCTTAGACTAACGAACGATGATCAAGTATTTCACAATCTATACTAAGTTTGGTTACATTTACCTATTCTCCAACTTAACAACCAAAGATGACCAAAGACTAACGAAATATGATCAACTTAGTAAACTTTATATAGTTTGGTTTGTAAGGATTAGTTATGTTTTACGGCTTGATCACGGATTGATATCAGTTAGAGAACCATTGAAAACCAGGGAGTACTGGACAGCTGCTGTTTCATCCTAGTTTGGGAATCATCGGCAGTACGCACCCACTGGGATTCGAACCCGGGACCTTCCGGTTACAAGGCAAGCTCGTATACCATTCAGCCACTGGGACCCGATTCAATGGCTCGTGAATTCTAACTTCTACTAATTCGTGATTAAGCGCAACCCAACCATTGTCGTTGGTGGGACATCCATCCACACACGTGACATCTAATTGGACCTCACTGGTCACGACTTCTCACTAGAACTCAGGAAACTCCAACCTGTAGCAAGTCACTAGCGAGCATCAGATCAACTTTCTATAGTTTGGTTTGTAAGGATTAGTTATGTTTTACGGGTTGATCACGGATTGATATCAGTTAGAGAACCATTGAAAACCAGGGAGTACTGGACAGCTGCTGTTTCATCCTAGTTTGGGAATCATCGGCAGTACGCACCCAGTGGGTGCGTAGGATGAAACAGCAGCTGTCCAGTACTCCCTGGTTTTCAATGGTTCTCTAACTGATATCAATCCGTGATCAACCCGTAAAACATAACTAATCCTTACAAACCAAACTATAGAAAGTTGATCTGATGCTCGCTAGTGACTTGCTACAGGTTGGAGTTTCCTGAGTTCTAGTGAGAAGTCGTGACCAGTGAGGTCCAATTAGATGTCACGTGTGTGGATGGATGTCCCACCAACGACAATGGTTGGGTTGCGCTTAATCACGAATTAGTAGAAGTTAGAATTCACGAGCCATTGAATCGGGTCCCAGTGGCTGAATGGTATACGAGCTTGCCTTGTAACCGGAAGGTCCCGGGTTCGAATCCCAGTGGGTGCGTACTGCCGATGATTCCCAAACTAGGATGAAACAGCAGCTGTCCAGTACTCCCTGGTTTTCAATGGTTCTCTAACTGATATCAATTAGTAAACTTTATTTTAATATAATAACAGATATACTATTACCTTTGATATTTGGTTTGAACGGTCTTCATAGTTATTTTGAATTTCAATATGTCCTTTTAAGTTGAACTATGTCTATATTTTTCTCACCCCTATCTCTTTGTTGCATATGTGCTGAGATTTTGTAAATACCGGTTTAATTATACTTTGAGAAAGCTATTAGCATTAAATAGCGAAACGTCAGTAAAAACAATCTCGTTTTGTTTTTTCATTCATTGGGAAATACAAAAACCTCTATTATAATGAATACTTAATGAAGTTAGCTTTGGAAAAATATGGGTGGTCATGGAAAAAGAAAGAAAAAGGAATGGAGAGATTACGGCAGCTTGAGGTACACCAGTTTCTGTTGGTAGAGAACTGGAAGGAAGATTATTAATTAATTCAAGAGTATTCCGTAGTTATTGATGATTTACAGTTATCCTGGAATAGACAAGAAAACGTGACGTGCCGCTTGGTTCAGTGATAAAATGCCTACAAACCACTCACGCGGTTCACGTCTGACTCCCAACAGACACACATTTAGACTTCGTTTAGTTAACAAAAGGGCATTAAAGTCATAACAAAGGGAAGGTTAGGATTGAGGCTATCAGCCCTTTTCCGTGGAAACAATACCATCGGAAACTTAAGGAACGACAAAAGAACATTAGTGTTCTTTCTATAATTTGAAAAGAGTGAACAGTAACTACTATTAAGTTGTACCCACAGTGTACAGTTCACGTTCAGCGGATTCATTTGCAAGCAAAAAGAGGGGATTACTTCGAGATCTCTATTGGGGTCCCGTGCTAGCCTACTGTTTTATGGAAAGCCTCAGAATTGGTCAAATTACGTCAATTATCGACAATCTTCAACTGTACGCTGGATATGTGGATGTCGCTTTTATTATTTGTGTTGATAGTTATGGTCTTAATCAATCTTTACAGATATTTAGCAACTGTCATTGAGCAACTCTTGAAGAAGAAAACTAATCTAAAATTCCTTCTGTTGGTGTTGAAACTACAAGAATAGCCAACATAACTTTAACAAAACCCATATGGAACGGCCAACTGACATGTTTCTACGGCTGGGTATCAATGGAACGTAAGATGAACATAAATATATCTCTTGCCACTTGCGTCCAATTCATCTCCAGCCCTGATGCTCTGGAAAAACAATTATACTTTTGAAGAAAATCTTCATGGCTAACTTAAATCCGCTAAGATTTGTTGAAAAGAACACCAAGAAAAAAATACAAAGATAAGAGGCGTCATCCTTTCCAAAAAAAGAAACTTTAACCTTGACTTCAAAGATTACCTACTCAGCGACACGCATAAGAAGACAATTTTTGCTTCTTCAAGAAATATTTTGCCTGCAACAACTTTAGGTGTAGAGTTCTCTAGTCGTCCACTGGTCTGAAAAAGCCCTAAGTATGAGATCTTGCATCTGACCACTTCCATGCGCATAAATCAGTCCACCTGTTCTGGTGGAGCCAGATATATTGATCGTTCGACTCAGATCATGTCTAAAACGGGTTTGAGAATGCTATCCTGCATGATTACGGATAGGTAGCTGAAGCTGTCTAAGAATTTCAATGACTGAACACTTCGTAGACACTGGCCACTCTATCCCTAAATTCTCCTGCTTTGAGGTTATCTATAAGGTTAAAAGCAGTCTACCTAAGGCGATCTGCTTATGTCTTCTTTGTATTGTTAAAGCTCCAGCTTTCCAGTAGAGAAAATGGAGCTGTACATACCATATAAAATCTTTCACCCACTTCTATTATCGTAGTAAGGATCCTATAATTTCTTTCAACCTAAAAGCCCTACTTATTTTATATCTCTGATCTTTTGTGATTAAACTTTCCTCTCAAACTTTTAGGCACCGTAAAATTTCATTTGTTTCTGTTTGCACCGTGATTACAACACACTTATTCAATGAGGTAGATCACTTCAGAGCAGGAGTATTTTGAGATAGAGTGGCCAGTGTCTACAAAGTGTTCAGTTATTGAAATTTTTATAGAACCACAGCTACCTTTCTACAACCATACGGGATATTATTCTCGAACTCCTTTTTAGACACAATTCGAGTCAAAAGATCAATGTACCTGGCTGCATCAGAACTGGTGGAAATGTACAGATGCAAGATCTCATACTTAAAGCTTTTCCAGACCAGTGGATGACTAGAGAACATTACTCTTAACGTTTCTGTAAGTAAAAGTTTCCTTAAAGAAGCCGGAATTCTCCCTTCAGGACATCACTAAGTGCACCCCGACTGCAACTTAATTACTGATTTATTTATCTCATTGTATCATTCGCCGATAATATATGTCTGATTTCCCACAAACTGGAAGGTATGCAAGTGAAAAGCAACAAGCTGGCAGAAGGAGCATCAAAGATAGGACTTCAAGTGAACTTAGATAAAACAGAGGTGATGAAGATTCCTGGCCAACATTAACAGCAACAGCAACAGACAAAAATCAGCTAGCATTAATGGGAGGAATCTGAAAGAAACAACCCGCTTTACCTACCTACCTGGGAAGCATCGTTTCGACTACAGGTGGGACTGACGAGGATATCAAAGCCAGAATCCGAAAAGCAAGACAAGCTTTCATCACTCTTAAGTATGTGTGGAGACCAATAGCACTCAGCATCAAAAATAAGATCCGGATTTTCAAATCCAATGTGAAGTTAGTGCTACTATACGGATCAGGGACTTGCACTGGGCGTCATAAAGAGCATCTCAAACAAATTTCAGACCTTCATTAACAGCTGTCTTCTCTCAATACTCAAGATCAGATGGCCGGTCAGAAAAGATCAGCAACAGGGATCTCTGGCAATGAGCGAACCAACCTGGAACCGATTGTGAAACAAATAGGCAGGAAGAAATGGAGATGGACTGGCCATACTCTGAGGAAACCAGCAAGTGACATCACTAGACAAGCTATTGCTCGAGTGGAATGCAAAAGGGAAGCGGCGAGTTGGTCGTCAGTGCGAGGGTGACTTGGAGGAGGTCATGTGAAGAGGAGATGAAAACATGTGTGCAGACTTAAAGCGGTGTGAAAAAAGTTGACAGAAAACCGACGGCAATGGAGACGCGCAGCTGAAGTCCTATGTTCCTCTAAGAATTAAGGGATATAATAATAATTCTATCACCCTTATTGAACATATCATTTGTATTTGTTAGTAATAGTAACTATTCTTATGATGATTTATTCCTTCCTTAATTTGCACTTCCACAATGAGAAATTCCATATAAATGCGACTGTAAAGTTAAAGAAAATCCCAGGAGATTTCCCGTAGGTGGAATTTCACTACAGTTTCCTTCAGAAACTCAAATTATTCAGGTCGCATTATGTGTTCTGCTTGATACCACAAATAGTAATCAGACGGGCTGAACAACCATTCAGTGTTTCGATTACTTCTGTTTGGCTACCAAACACTACTGGTTGATATGAGTGGTGAACGAATAATCACCTTAATCGGTCGATAAGTAATATGTAGTTTTATGCATTTACCTTTGGTTTGTTTAGTGCCATTTTTTGTATCGAGCAGATCGCATCCTGTGATCTGAATAATTTGGTCTTTAAAGAAAACCGTTGCAAACACTTCCATCCTCGAAATGTGTTCATCATAAACGGCTAAATTTGGCAGAGATATTTAGCGTGACATCTAGTGCCTTTTTCTGAAGTATGAGTGCAACTGTACAGCTCAAAAATAAAGTTACACACGGGAAATATTTCTTCTCTGGAAAAAGCTGTTTCTCGTTCTTACTATTTGTTTGGAATAGTTTTAAAAATTTGTGCAGAAAGGATATAAGGAAACAGAAATCACGTTATATAAACTTACTGTTCTAACACTGAAAAACGCTTTACCATCATTAGTCCCCATTAGAATCAATTTTTGAATTTTGTTAGTCAGCATTTTCATGCTAACGTCTATTCGACTAATATTTGTTTGTCTTCCGAATAAAATACTGACATAACGTAATATTTTGAAAGGTCCCGGACGTAAAAATGGTTTGAATCCAACAGTTGAAGTTGGCCTTATTTCTTCTTTCATGAAACCAGTATAAAGTGCTACAAATGGGGTGATCTGGCATGGTTGAATCACCTGAGTGTTAGATAGGCCAAGATTTTCTTCACAGATTGCGCCTATAAAACATTAGGATACGAATACTTATAATAATACTTGCTTCAATCTCAAAGTTTGAAGAAGAATATACACGCACACATTAAACTTATATTACTGCTAGATGGTTGGAGGCGATCGATGGGAAGCGTTGAGTCTAGGTTTCGTGCGTGTTGACACTTATCGGCATGACGTGTCTGCGATCTTTAAGGAACTCACTGTAACAGAATAGTTATTCAGAAAACTCATAATAATATCAAGTTGATATGATTATGAGCAATAGTTTGTGCTCGAAACGTCATCAGCTAATATAACTGTACAACACTGTGTGTGATTTATCAAAATACAATCTTATCCATAATGGAGTTATACTCTACCACAGTGCCCAAGTTTTTATACTTATATTCAGAAAACTCCTCTTCGTTGATCTAATTATAATATTTGCACCTGTTTGGATGTTGAAAAGATTTATTTCCCGATACGAAACAATAAAGGCTAATAAAGCATGATTAAATGAATTCATCGAATTTCGGTAGAAGTCGTCATCTGAACACTCTACATACACGGATATTTATACTTTTGAAATTAAATTTGGAGATTTAAGACTGATAAGTAAACAAACTTCATTGAATTAGTCATGCAGAAAGACAGGTGCGAATGTTTTACAGGTCATATCATATAGATAATGGGAGAGGGTGTATAAGGGATTAAAATTAAGATAAAATGCATTACGCTTCAATTATATCACGTAGATAAACAATTAGACGTTAGAGAATAAAACAAGAACTGCAAAGTAATAGTAATAATAATAATAACAATAATGATAATGTTGAAGTGAGTTAAGATAATCCTACTGATAAAGGATAGTTTTAAATGAATCAAGAATAATAACAATAATGAGGTAGAATAATAAGTAAAGCGTATTACCATGGTAGATTCAAAGTCACGACCATCTCCTTTCGTACACAGAGGCCTGGTTTATAAATTCGAATTGCACAAACCTCTGCAATTGCAAACATCTTCTTGTTTCTTTGTCTGCTGACAGTAGTGAATGACTTGACTGTGTCGATATCATGTCCGTAATCCACACGATGTTTTGTTAATGAGGATTTTGGCACTTTGCACTCAGCTGTTTGTAACCATTTTGGCGAATGCTCCATCATGTGAGTAGACAATCGCCTTTCCGTATGACCTATGTATTTACTTCCACAAACACACTCGAACTGATATACGCAGTTTGAAGTGTCGAGGATTCGTGACTGGTCTTTCCCAGATTGTTGAAGCACTCGCTTATTAGTGTTAAGGATAACAAGTTTTGCAGCATAATAAGTTCCCTTGATGGCTTTATTGAGTCTTCGTTTGACTACTTCCTGTACAGCATCTCCTTTAAATGGCAAACTGTTGTAGACAGGCTTCTTCAGAACTGTTTGGATTGTTTTGCAGGGGCTAATTTCTTTAGAGTATTTCTCAATGAACCTCTCAGAATATCCACTTTTAGATAAAATATTCCTCAGAGATTGTATTTCATGGTCAGTAGTACTGTCAGAACAAGTTTTTCGTGCTCTATTGAACAGTGTTCTGACTAAATTCTTTTTATACTGGATTGGAACAAAGCTCTTGAAATGCATGTACTGTCCTGTCTGTGAAGACTTTCTAAATATAGATCTTTCGATTGTGCCATCACTCTTTTACACTAGAAAAACGTCTAAAATTCCATAGTGTTGTTTTACCCGTGTTCTACAGAAAAATTCAGATTTGGATGGCATGAGTTCAATTTTATCAACATGTCTTCGACTTTTGAGCTGCTTCCACAGACAATAAAAATGTCATCAACATATCTAAGGTATACATCCATTTCTTGTATATGTTGCTTCAAGGTACCTGTTTCTAAGCATGACAAGAATAAGTCTGCGAAAAGTGGTCCCAAAAATTTGATGAATTCATTAAATCCTGCTTTATTAACCTTCATTGCCTGCTTAGATGTGACAACTTTGTAATTATTATCCATTTTTCTCTCAGACTGTTTATAATTCTTATGACATTTGCATATCACATGTTGATTTGATCCTCTCTGTTTATCTTTGTTCCTGTTTCATCTATTTGTGGTTGTGCAATTCATTGATAATGTGTTATCTTACAATGTGATTTTGTTTGAGTTAACTCAGATCATTCAGAAATTGGACTACTGTCTACGAGAAGCATTGGTATGGGAGTCTTGTAGACAGGTTTTTGATCACAACTTTTAGGGAGCACTTTTCTTGACCCGCAGATACTCCTTACGAATGAAATTCAGTCATGTAATCTTGTTTTACAATACTTCTCTTGTATAACTGCCCACTGGTATTGCTGAGATAATTTTGAGTTTTAGATGTTACTGTCGATGATTAGAACCACAATGATCAATCTATGAATAGCCATCTTTTCGCTGTGTTTGTAGCATTTTGTAACTAGGCGTCCCTCAAGGAAGTTTCATTTGGATATACAGTAGGACAAAGATGTCGGTTTCTCTCGCGACACACTTGTCTCTTCTGAGCTTTGCCGATCGGTCACCTAGTGCTGCAGCTAGAGACCCTATATAATTCAATCACTTTGATTGATCTGTATAAAGAACCTCTAGTAATGTAGGTTAACACTTTCTAACAGAATCCAAAGTACGTGAAGTTCTCAATGAAAGTATCTTTTCTAACAAATTAATAAATTCTGCTATGTCGATTTAGGAAGGAAGACGAAGTTTGCAGTATAAAATGATATCATCATTCTATTTCACAGGTTCTCATCATCTGCTGACTACCTAAAATTACAATCGTTATATAGACTGATTATAACATACTTTAAGTGGTAGGCAGTAGAGAAGATATACTATGAAACTGACGCATTCAAAAAGTAAGCATTAAAACTTTTACGTAAAGTTTTCATCATCAATTTATACGCTTTCAAAGTAGAAAAGAGGGGAGAGGAATAAGACAGAAAATACAGAAAAGAAGGACTTCTATCCAGTTTTCTGAACACATTCCAAGAAACATGTGCCTGAAAGGAAGCAAACATTCTCAGAGTGCAATTACCAGACATATTGTTGATGTCGGACATCTTGTAGAGATTTCTAAGTCCTTCAAAATACTAAATAGAAGAAGGACAGCGAATTTACTACGATTTACCAAATGGATCACAATCAAACGTTTTAAACCAGACCTGTGAATGCAGAAAGAGTGTGATTAATCTCTCACTCCCTTGGTAACCGAATTCTGATTCGGATTACATTAATTAGTCATCTAATTCTGTGATCTCAACTCACTGAACAAATCTCAATCTTATTAATTCCAACCGCTTTTGTTTTAGTTGCTATGTGAACCTAGAGGCTAACACTATTTGTTAATTTTTTCTCATTTCTGTCTTACTCCTTCCACCTCTTTTCTACTTTGAAAGTGTATAAATGATGATGAAAACTTAAACTGAAAATTGTAATGCTGCTTTCATTTTGGATGCGTCAGTGTTATAGTATTTCTTCTCTACAACTACCTAAACATTAAAATGTGTTATTATCATCATCTATATAATCATTGTAAGTTCATGTAGTGGTGTGGGGCTGATAAGAACCTGTAAAATAGAATGATGATATGATTTAATACTGCGAATTTCATCTTCCTTTCTTTATTGAATTTTGTCAAGGGGTTCAAATGTATAAAATTCTGCTATTCATTTGTTAATAATAATGTTAGCTTTATTCCGAACATGTTTGTATACAACGCAGAAATTTCAGCCTGGCTTTATCTACTGCTTACTGAAAATCTTTGTGAAAAATGGTAACCTACTGTGTTTATATTAAGAGACGGAATTTCGTCAAATCCGAAATATGCTCCAACTCCCGTACTTATATGTCCCTTCGAAACACACCGAGCTAACATTATTCCGAAATGAACGTAATTGCAAATGGTTCTTCAAAGACATGAATTTACGGTTGAAACAAGATACAATGGAGTGAAGTGTGGCTCCTATCGATATGTGCAAAATCTCTCCAGTAATAATCAATACGCCTCAGTATAATAGGCATAGTAGTGCCATAATGCAACTCAGAACAGATACAAACAAGAAAAGGATGAATAGATACAAAACCAATAGCTTATTTTCAATTGTTAGACTTTCGTCATGAACCAACATCGGTTAGACAGATCACTGAAACTGGTCCGGAGTACTGGAGTGACGCTTCATCTTGTTTTGGGATTCTTCAGAAGTGATAACCTACGATTCCCCTAGGGATGGAACACTGTGGACTTCTGGGTTACAAGATCAAGCCTGCTGACCATCCAGCCACTTGGACTAGACTTCAGTGACTATTGAATGTATTTCCTGAAGCTGTATTGAGATGTTTTAGACAGCTGGGTCATTTATGTCAAAGTGAACTGTATTTTCATAGAAGGCCTGGGCAAGGGCGGCACTATATCACGAGTTGATGGAGGAAGTTAGAATTCACAGATAGTTAAACTCCATCATCTTAAGTGGCCGAATAGTTTTCAGCATGCTTGTTACGGTAACGTGAAGGTCCCGGGTTCGATCCCTAGAGCAATCGTTGGTGCACATTGCTAAATAGTCTCAAAGTAGGGCAAAATAACTTGCTATTGCTTTTAATTGGCTTCCAATGATCTCTCTAACTGATGTTGGCTGATGACAAAAATCTAACTGTCGGAACTTATCCAGAATCCCCATAAATCCTACAATCTGGATTTATTAATAGAAGAGAATGATCTCTCTGAGCGCATAGTCCACACTTCTGACTCATAGATTATGCATTATATCAGAAATATTTTGAAGCGTAAAAAGTTAACTTTAAGGGGATAAGAATATAGAATTTATAGAAAGTAAATGTGTAACAGGACAGTTGCGGAAATGTTATCCTGAGTATAGACTTTCACTTACCTGTTTCCTCAGTTGTTGACCTTCTAACCTTTACGACAACACTTTTCATAATTCTCCTCACCGATGAAGTTTTACAAGCATTCATTGTGGTTGGATTACGATTGTAGATTAGACAAACTAGCTCACCGATGATAGTTAGATTTGCCTCTGTTTTACTACCAGGAAATGTTACTACATCGTTCAAAGTCAATTTTAATCCCAGAGTTAAGTTATTGTCGAAACGGAAACCATTTGTCTGAAGTGAAAATGAGTTTTAAAACAACTGAAATAAAGTTTTATTTAAAAATGGAGTTAAGAGTTCACAAGGCGATCATCAGTAGTATGTATATGCGTCAGAAGGATATGTGCAGAGAATCAGAGAACTTCCTCAAATCAACTGAGTTTCAATCGTTTCACCTTCGATGATCAATTTTGTTTGTCCATGTTGATTGAAACACGCCGTAGACAAATGGATTATTAAGGGAAAAGATCTCGGCAACTGCATTGTGGTGTGGTTGCGCATCACTATACTATCTTTGTATCACCATTTATAAATATATCTTTGAGCAGTTGTGAGTGTTATATTCACCCTTCACTAGTTGAGGCAATGTAGTCTGACCATATCTCACATAGATCACGATATTTGGTCACATAGCAATCATGAGAGTTATTTCTGGTTGAAGCCAACCGGAAGCGAGCTTGATGTCATTCAGGTAACCTAACTGACTGGTTTCCTAGACATGTTTAATCGGTAATTGGCTGTTTTAATATATAACTATCTGAGGATTTAGATGCCTTGGACTTGAGTGATAATATTTTGTAGAGTACAATTTCATTAAACCACAGGCAGAACGGATGAAGATGTCAAAACCAGTGAGAGTCGGAAGAGCAAGATACGCTTTCATCAATCTGAATCGAGTTTGAAAGTCTTCTACTTCACTCAGCAAGCGTAAAAGAAAATATTTGCATTTTCAACACAATTGTGAAGTCAGTCAGTTAGCGCTTTCTTCTGGGTAAGAAACTTGGTAAGTCATGAAAAGGGTTTCCAACAAGGCAAAGACTTTTATCAACAGCTACCCAATGTGCTGGTTGCATACAGAAGATAAAATGATTAATCAGGAAGAATTAACAACAACCAACTCTGATTGGCTACTAACCAAAATACTGATATCTCGGGCATACGTTGAGGAGCCCGTAGAAGGACACCGCTTGCAATGCAGGCCATCGCACGGGCGGAATGCAAATGGGTAGCGACGAGTGGGTCGTGGGTGCAAAGATGGCACGGAGGAGGTGAATTGAAGCAGCAGATGAGAGATTATGGGCAACCGAATACTCAGATGAAGAAGACAGTGGCAAACAAAACAGAGTAGAGATATGTTGTATAATTTTTATATTTTGCTTGGAATGCAAAGTTATAATAATATATAACTGTGAATACTATGAAAAAACATGTGGGATATTAATGCTCTACGTCGGCAACAAGGATGATAAGATTCCTGTTGTACTCTTTTCTTTTTTCATCCCTCTGTTCATAGTGAAAAATGGGGTCATAAATTTCAAGCACTATTTGTGTTGCTTTCACAGAGTGAGGCTACTTAACCCATGCCTAAGCTTTCCTATTTAAAGGACGTTTGGCTGGTGAATTAGATAAAGTTCAGGCGTAGACCGGTAAGCAATCGGACCTCGGGCATTTTGTTATTTGGCAAGTGCGCTACCGCTGAACAACCGATGCCAACATCTTAATTAACTCTAAGTTAAACTTAAACACTTATGTTAAGACAACTGCGCAAATAAACTGGCGAAATCGAGCTTACTATTTTTTCTAATAGCTTGAGCTAGAAGCCACTCAAGATATAAATGACATGCGTTTTAATTGCGTTTGCTCATAGTAAACACAATACCAGGCTGAAAGCATTCATCATAATTATCGTGGCGAATATACGTCTATCAACGTTTTCTGAAAAATTTAAGTGTATTTGATTTCAAAATAACTGCGATTGCAGCAAATCGATTGATTGGTGAGAATTTTATGCAAAGTCTGATTAAGCTTGGGCCATTTTCAACCACCTTTGGTTCAGTTTAATCATTATTATTATTCCTTCTAGTTTCTGGTGGAACGTAGGGTTTCACCAGAACTGCCACATTTCATTGTCTTCTCTTCAGTCTTCTTTTAGAATTCTCCACAACTTCTCATAAGTTTTCATCTCCTCCTTACACATTCTTCTCTATTTCACCCTTTGACCTGAACCTAGTTCATCAATAGTTTCCCACTCGGTTGATAACCTGGCACGTGATGTCACCCAACGGTCTCCTGAGTGCGAGTCCGATCTATACCTGCTTTCTTCGGCATATTTGTTGATCAGTAGCTTCTTGGATCAGTATATTTTATCTGTTCAAGCTTTTCTTTCTATCATTCACCGTTTTCTCCATCTTTTAGTCCGCTAATTTCTTTCCTATTGTCTGATATTATTCGTTACAAAGTTAGTCAACAACGTCTGTACACTGTGTTCATTATGTTTACATAGACTGCTGTATGAAAAACCAAGATGAATAAGATTAACTCAGCTGAAACTTAAAGTGATTACTCCATCATGATGAGCATATACATACTGATCAATCTATCCATCAACTGTTGGTTTGAAGGGATTTTATTTATTTCAGTTTGACGGCAAACTTATATTAGTTAGAATGCAGCTGAAGAGCCAGGATTAGTGAATAGCAAAGGTAGAACTTCACGTCGACTTAGGATGATGGAGGTGATGAAAACAATCAACCACCATCAACAACAAGCATCAGTCACTGCCGATGGCAGAAATCTAAAAGAGGTCAACACCTTCAATTATCTTGCCGGGGTTCGATCCCCTGCCGACGTAAACATAATATCAATGGTCGGCCTGCAAAATTTGGGCTACCAATATCACATGCTGAAAATTCCATACCTGTACCAAGAACACGGTGTGGAATGAAGCTAATAAAAAAATAACAAAAATGCAGCATTTTGTCATCTACAGATGACAGCACCTATAGGGATGTTAAAACCATCCAACATAGGAATGGCAATGCAAGTCTGTAACACGCTGAAATCAATGTGGAAATCTGCTGGAATCAGCATAAACAAAAAGATTCGGATTTTTAATACCAGTGTTTGGTCAGAGACTTGGAGCATTCCGAGCACAACAGTCTACAGACGTTTATCAGCGTCTGCCTTGTTGGCTCCATATGAAGATCAACTGGCGAGCTAGAAAGAACCAGCAACAGGAAACTCTGGGAACGAACCAACCAAGAACCTATCGCCTAACAGTTATTCCGAATAAAATGGATGTGGATTGGACACACACAGAAAAGACCGTTAGACGCAGTGCAGACTCTCGGGTGGAATCCAAATGGCGAACGACGAGTTGGGCGAGGTTGCGATGGTGACACAGAAGAGATCGTGTTAAGAGAAGGTGAAGGCCTTCGGGCAATTGTGGGGCTAGGTGAAGCAGACTGCATTGAACAGTATGAACTGGAGATGTTCTGTTGAAATATGACATTCGACTTCGAACAGAAGAGAATTATAATATATAATAATAATGACGGACAGCTAGTTTATCTTAGATTGTGACCCTGCAGCCGTACACACCCACAATGCCTCCGCGTATCGAACATATGATAAAAACTTAAATTCATTGGCCGTCGGAGTTCTTCTCAGTGACTGAAAGATCTGCGAGGTGGTAACGTGAAGGTTTTGGGTTCGGTGGCAGGTGGGATCACGGGTATGCAGTGCTTAAGTGTCGCAAGCTAAGATAAAATAGCTGTCCAGTATTGTTATTATATATTATAATTTTCTTCTGTTCCAAGTCGATACTCCATAGTTTTCAGTGATTATCTAAATGACACCAGTTGTTGACGTAACTTGAAATCAATCTCCTTAAATTAGGGTTCGTATACAAGCTAACACACATTAAAGGCCAATCGCATGCTTACTTCGAAACGTGTAAATCCTGCGCCTATTAAAGTTGCATTGGGTTTAAACTGAAGAGAATCTGCTGGAAGAAAATAAGAAATCTCGGCTGACTTGACAGCCGTACTATGATAAATATTTAAAAGTTGTTTTGAACATTCCATTTTTGAAGTGTTTAGCATACGGATCCCAACTGTGAGATTTATGATATCCTGAAAATAATGTGAGTAAAAAAAGAATGAAAAAGTAAAGTATTGAGACTCGTCAAACGAAAAGTGAATATCTGTGTCCATCGCATTTAACTTAAGGGTGAAAATCGATGAACAGTTTTATGTAGAATGTAAGAATTAAATAGCCAAGCTGCACAGAAGGTCGCTAGTGGAGAGGATAAAGGTAGTTACCAACATATAAACTAATTTGCGATAAATATTCATAGAAACTGGATGTGTGAAACCATATACTACTGATTGGCTGATATAAGTAGCTGTATACCACTCATATCAACTAGAAGTGCTTGCCAACAAGCCAGATCAAGGTGATTTAACACACCGGATGTCCTCTTTCCTTGTTCAAGGCTAGTCTACCGGTTTGATGTGGCTTGGAATGCCAAATAAGTTCATATCACCCCATTTCAGGCTGGCTACGCTAACAAACTAGTAACACCATGAGTCAGATTCTCAAATAGCTAATTAGTTCTCATTTTGCATAGTTCGAGGTGATTACTTCACAACAGTTTCCCTTGGGGACTGAAATTATTTAGATCATTTGTATACCACTTATATGTCCTTGACTCCAAAAGAATTAAATGGCTGTCCGGTGTTATATCACCTCAGTCTGGTTTGTTGGTAAGCACTACTGGTTGACATGAGTGGCATACAAATACTGATCTCAACCCATAAGTATTGTGTATTTTCGTGTGAATGCACCTGCTTTCATGATTACCATTTTAGTATCAAGAACATATCATAACATAATCCGAATAGTTTTGTCTGGAAAGGAATTACGGTGATATCTGGGCCCTCGAATTGTGAATATTTTACAAATGGCTAACTTATTAGCAAATTTCTATGTAGAAAAATAAAACGAATAAGCGATTGTTATGTTTACTAAACAAATAGGTACTTTCTTGGAAGATATGTTGATGGAACTAGTGTTATTATAAGAATTGACTGACACTATTGTATTAACTACCTTTTTAAAGTTTCTTATGCAATGAAGTTTACTTTTGACAATTATTTCTGAGAGACGTTCCACATATAATACAATAAATAGTCAAGTATACTCACTGTCTAACAAATTACAGAGCATCAAAAGCGAGTGCTTTTTAGACAGATGCATTAACCAAGAAATTAATTGCTTTAGGTGTATTTCATAGTGAAGCGAATTAAATGTGCATTCGTAGGCCTCATAGTTAATCAGATAAAACTCAAAACCAACCAATGGAACTACATCTCTAAGCCGAGGATGTTATACATATATATACAAACATATACGTATTTATGCATCAATTCAATTGCTCCTTTGAATCGAGATATACAGGCTGTCCAATGTATTTTTATGTGTAATAGTCAAAGGATATTATCCTACTTGGCTTCAGAAAGGTCATGATGGATCTATAAGGACTACTCTGATTTCCCGTTAATGAATTTGAACAAAGCAAGAACTACAGTTTCAGCAGAATAAAGTGGTACCATCAGTGTTTATTTCGTTGCCTTCTCGTCAGCTGCTTACAGGGCAAAGACATTATTAGGTATATATACAAAAACAATTTTGACATACTTGCACAGAGTTCATTTTAAACAAAAATCAATCGGTCAATATACTCATACACTAAAAATATATACATATATAAATATGCAATATTAAACACTATTCCGGGCAATAATAATCATACACAATGGAAACTTTAGCATTTCGCATTCGGATGAAAGAGAGATGAAAAATATCCAGTTACCAGGGCAAAGAAAGACTGATAACCGTTTCTTTCTGGACGCATAACTCAGGTTTCAGGCGCTTGATGGAAATGGCTTCAGCAAACTTGAGGAGAATTGAACTCTTTTGTCTATTGATAATTTTGAATGACTTTTCGACGTCCACCTCATGACCCGTGTCGAGGAGATGCCGAGCGATGGCACTGTTTAAGGCATTTGTTCCCTTTAGACGTAAGCGTTTTTGGTACGTGTTCAGAAAATCGTAGATATACCCTTCTTTCTGTCCTTCCAATGTAACTGCTCCATCAGATACGTGTAAATTTGTATATACAGTTGGAGTGAGCATGAGAAGGGTATCTATCGATTTTTGCTTGCACCAAAGAGCAAGTTGTTCGATAGACGGGAACGAGCTTAGCTGCAGGATAGGCTATGGCTAGTGATGTACTCAGCCTTCTTTTGATCATCGCTGCAATGTTTTCACCTTATAATCAAGCTGAAAGTAGATTGGCTTTTTTCCCACTGTGATTTGTTTTAAGTTTGTGACTTCAGATCTTCCATAATTGTTGATGAACCTTAGAGGGTACCCATCGCTCTTCAATATCTTTTCAAGGAACTCAAATTCTTCCTCTAATTTCTCTATAGAGCTTATTCTCCTCGCTCTTTAGTAGAGAGTCTTGACTAGACCACGTTTAAAGCTATTTGAACAAAAGCTATTAAAATGCAAGTGTTGTCCTTTCGATAAATTGATTGAAGACCATATGTATCAGTGATATACTGATAACATTTAGTCATGAAGTTATTCGAACAAAATAATATTTAGATAACAATACATCCATTAATTTTATTAACTTTATCGTTGGTATTAGATGGCTTGAGGTAATCTGCAGGAAGCCTTGTGACGCAGGTTCGTATTTCAGAAGGGATTTAAGTTCCCTCAAGGTTGCAGATACGCCTTGCTAATCTTTGAGTGCCAACAAGCACGAAATCTAAGTCCAAGGCTTCCTTCTGAATGCCTCTAACCATCTAATACCATTAATTCACAGTGCACTGTGATGGCAAGGCAACTAGCCTGGTGGCCACATTGCAAACCTGACTGGTCGAATTCACTCTGCAGTAAAAAAAAGACTAGACACATTGCACTAGTTATTGACTAAGGTCAAATCAAAAATACACTAACTAAATATTAATACACTTACTTCGGAAGATATGTCATACCAGTCATACCCGAATCGGAATTTACGAAGTCCATTACTAAATTTAGCGTCTCTTTACCATCTCTAGAAACTATACCTCCAATTTGTGAAACAGCTTTAACGCTACCGAATTGAGCAGAAATAGGAAGATTGATCACTGATCCATTTGAGCTAAATTTGGTATCAGCCAAGCGTATTGACACATTAACACTGATGTCATTTTCCGGTAATGTAGATGAATCAGGTTGTAAATTGAAGCCTAAAAGTTAAGTGAAATATATGATAAATCCCTTATTTCTACAGATTCAATAAATACGTGTTCAGTAGCGATATTTTCAACTAATAACAAGGGCTAAAAACCTCACCTGGTTATCTAGTTCTTCAAATAGGGAGGATTAGACGTAGGGCTAGCGGTCCTACCCTCGAAAATAAATACAATGACTACAGAAACTTCAAAACACGACGAAAATTTTAAAAAAATGCAGAGTATCCTTGGCTGGAACAGGCGAGACGGAGTGAAGCAGACTGGTGAAAGCCTTCGAGGAACCAGTCAGTTTGTGCATGTGTCTTCGTTCAATGATATGATGGGGACGTGAAGTATCTTCAAAATGTCCAAAGCTGGGAATCCTGCTTATTGTTGACTAAGATGTCAGAGAAAATTGAACAGAATTGGCAGTAATCTGTGAGAGCAGGTGGAATGGATATGGAATCTCCAAAATGCTAACTGAAGAGCTAATGATTTTTACATCACATAACAAGCCACTGAATGGAACCCGGACGGGAGACGACAGCTTAGGTGTCCGAAAGTAAAATGATGAAATGTTGAGGTGCTGTTAAAGTTCTATGTTTAACTTGTAACCCAAGTGAATAATACCAATAACATAATACACAACGAAGATGCCTTCAAACATAAGCTTGTGGACGATTTTAAAGCATCACATTTTTTTCTATGAATAGTTCTCATCGTGTGATGATTTTGGTTTCATGCAAATTAGATTTGACATCGGATCAAATTAGTTTAATTTGGTCAAGAACAATTCAATCAATGCAAATACTTAGATAAGTTTGTTTTATAACCGAGATACTGTTCGTCGGAATTTGAAGTGATAAAAATATTTGATTCCTTTTAGAATTCCTTTGTGAATTTAATTGAAAGATGACTATTCTAAGCAACGTGAAGAACAGACTCCAGTATATGACCACTCCGACGTGTATATATCGGCCCGTAACAGTAAACAGGCATCATTAGATCAACCTGAGCACCTCGTCAACACATTCCATAGCGTCTCATATGAGTCATCACCCAGAATCTTACACAAAGTAAACAAACAGTGAGGACGTAGCGAAATATATACAGAAAGCGTAAGAGCATCATTCTAAGCATAAATTCTATCGGTCCGTTTTCGTTTTATTTTTTTCAACTTTAGAACTTTTGAAATGAAAGTATTCAAATAACTGAGATCTTTCATTTTATACTGCTATTTACATCTATCATCATTTAGTGGCCTAATGTTTAATGCATATATCAGGTCAGATGGTGCATCTATATAGTCAAGGACTTCGTAAGTGGGTTATACAAAGTGTTTCCAAAAGGTTTAGTTGATACATCGATACCTGAGTTTTCTTGATACTGAATAACAGAGGGATGGCTGAAAGGGATAAAAAAACAGAAATTTTAATAGGAAACCAGCCTAGAGCTCATCTAATAAATATGTCGAATACTAGGTAGCGATCACGCAGACCGAAAAGGTCACTAGGACCCAATCCAATGGCCAATGAATTTTAATTTCTGCCAATTCACGATGTAGTGTTACCACTAGCCAGTGTCATCGCTGGTGAGTGCTTATTCTCACGCCCAATCTACCGTGCCCCACTGGTAGCCCATGTAACTAACTATCTCAATAGGGCAGTCGTTAGTGGGCGTCAGGCCCTAGAAATGACTGTCCCTATTGAGACAGTTAGTTACCTGGATGACAAGTGGGCCACAGCAGATCGGGCGTGAGGACAAACACTCGCCAGCGATGACATTGGCTAGTGATCACGCCACATAATAAGTTGGCGGGAGTTGAAATTCATGGGCTACTGGATTGAGTCTTAGTGGCTTACTTGCTTAAGAGCTCGCTAGCCTTGTAACTGAAAAGTGCTGAGTTTGAACCCTGACGGTGGGTGCGTGCGTTTGAAGAGTTCCAAACTAGGATGAAACAGCTCTCCAGTACTCTCAGGGTTTCTAATGGTTCTCTAGCCGATGTCAGCTCATGATGAGATCCTGAAACCAGTCACATCCTTGCAAACTAACACTTGAATATTCAGAATTTCTTACTCATCGTCCTATTAGAGACTGAATCCATGAATTCTAATATCTGCAAATGCATGTTGTCTTCAGTCATTGCGGGTATTTTTCCACATATCTAACTAGGCCTACTCCTCTGGTCACGACATTTCACTAGAACATCGGGCAACTTCATCGTATAGTCAATCACCAGTGAGCACCAGAATAATTTTAAGTATTCGATTTCAGGGAATTGAAAATTGATCACTAACTGGTTTCATTTAGAGAAGTTGTAGTGAAAGTTGGATTACTAACCGACTAGCAGTACACCTGGGATTTTATTATAGTGGTAAAGTATTATGAATTAAAATTGTGATCCTACTAATTAAATCAGCTTGTGTTGAATACCTTACCGCTAATATCAGGAATTAAACAAGTCATATAACTAGAATTCATCTATACGCAACTTATGAAGGAAATTAAATTCAGTCGAAGCAGATTTAATTACATTCATTTTGCCTACTCTGTGCTTTCCACTCCTCAATACATTTTATTCATTCATTGTTTTCTTAAAAAACTGTAGTTACATTTCAGTTTTCTCACCTGCTAGCTCCTTGTACGAACGCTTCAAGGATGCCTAAGGATTAACGTGAAGTAATTTATGATTGATGGTGATTAGCACTGGAGTCATTTTTGGCCCTATCTGGGATTCATCAACTGAACAGGAATACTATCCTTTACTGTGAATACAAGGGTACTTCAAGCTGATAAGTCCCAAATAGATTGAAATATGCATTCTGGATTCACCTACTAATCATCGTCACCTTTCAAAGCATTATTCTAAGCTACTGAATTATTAACTTAAAGGTATTTCTTACCTGGGTTAATAACATTTCCCAATATCACTTCTAATTTATCTTGCTGTCCATATTTGTATGTTGATGTGTATACATATTTAGGTTGAACATTACGTAATGCTGCCAAATTAGATCCAAATGTCAAGTACACATCGTTTACAGTAAATGCTGATTCCATTTCAACACTGTCATTAGCACCACCGATGATAATAGATGAATTGGGCAAATATGAAGCAATAGGGACTTGAAGATTGAATGTAATCCTTCGCCAGACACCTGGTTGAAATAAACTTCCGGCAGTAATATTTTTAATCGTAAGTATCTGAAATAAAGTATATATATGTTTTACTGTTTTAGTCAAAAGATTTTGTGGAAGATATGTTGAGTATATTTGAATTCATTTATATTGTGGAGAATCTGCTTGTGAACCTAAAAAGCTTATGTGTAATTAAAATGCGTCAGTATCGTTTAAGCAGCTTCTGTTTTCATAAATGTATATAGGTGGTTCTATGTGTTTCTTTTCAAAAGATGTTACAGAACAAAATCTAGCGTGGCTGAAAAGAGGCGGCAGTGGTTCGGACAGAAGCGCTATAATTGAACGTCTCGTCAGCATGTGCCATTATATGTCAACTGACTTATTATTCAGCGTCATTTACAAAGCAAACAGCAATCTACCAGAGACAGTGTATTCCTAACTTCTTCGAACTGCAAAATCGCTCGCTTTATGCATTTGGAAGTCAGAGCTGTGTGTTCCAGTTGGGCTAGTTCATGTTTTGTATTTACTATGAATCTAGTATTCAAGTACTGGTTTGTAGGGATTTGGTTGATTGGTCAGGGGATTTCATCATGAGCTGAGATTGGGTGGGTGCGTACTGCTGAAGAGTCCCAAACTAGGACGAAACAGCTGTCCAGTACTCTCAGGTTTTCCAATGGTTCTCTAACCAATGTCAGCTCATGATGAAATCCTGTAACCTATGAATCTAGTGTTGTTCATTATTATTCCGAGTGGAACATAGGACCTCAGTAGCTCATCTCCATTTCATCGTGTTCTCTTAAGGCCTCCTCAGCTAGCCTCATGATTGCTCACTAACTGTAATCTACTCATAAAGTCTGCTCCATATCACTCTTGGATTCACGTACAACTCATCGTTTCGGGTGGATGGCCTGGATCGCTCACCGCCAGATGTCAACCAGCGGTCTCCTCAGTTTGTCCCTGATCCGCATTTATTTCCTTCCACATATTTGCTGACGAAGAGGTTCTGAGTTGGTTCGTTTTCAGGGTTTCCTACTGTTGATTCTTTCTGGCTGGCCATCTGATCATCAGTATTGAGCCAGAGAAGTTAGCTAATGATGAATATCTGCAGTGGCCTGTGGTAAATGATTTTCCTGAGAGATCAAGTATCTGAACCATTTAGAAGAAGTGATTGGCCTAAAAATACTATTCCTCATGCTGAGTGGAGTAGATTTAGACACACATTTTTGGCTGATGAGTGTTCGCCTCGTCTTGCCAATCCTGGTTTTATCATTTTCATCCGTTCTGTCGTCAGTAGTTGAAACGAAGCTTCACAGCTAGATAGCTGTAGGAAGTGACGGCGTACAAATATCTCCCACTGATTGTGACTGATGCTTGTTGTTATTGTTGGTGCAGATATTGTTGGTTTTCCTCATCACCTCCCTCTTCTATATGTTCACTCGGAGTCTTGTCTTTTCTGCTCTCCTACCGCCTTGTTAGTTTTCACCTGTAGGTAATTGAACTTATGTGACGTTAGAAACAAATGATAAGCGAAGATCTTCTAGAATGTTGTGATTAGTGCGACATATTCCTGTCTACTGCATATTCCGGTTCACCACAGTTAGGAATTTCAAGGGTGATAGTAGGCAGCTTCGTCTCACTCTTGTTTTCACTTCAAAGGCTTCAGTAGGTTTTCGTCGTGAATCGGCTGACATGAGACACTGTCATTTGAACACTCTGTTCAATAGTGCTATACTGTTTTCATAATAATTTCGCTGTCAGTGATGTCAAAGGCTTTTCCAAATTTGATGAAGTTGAGGCAAATATTTGACTGCCATTCTATACTGTGCTCAACTATGGTTCGACGTTTTGCTTTTCCTGAATCCAGATAGTTCCTAGGGGGAGGAAGTTGTATCCACAGTATCTTTCCGTCAATTCAGCGTGTTCCAGCACAGCAATTTGCTGGATGCAGACAAGGAGATTATTCCGTGTCAGCTTTTGCTAGGGCGTCATTCGCACTTCTTTGCTAGATTGACAAGTTAGTCTTTCTTCTATTCAGTGTGCACCTTTTCTTCCTTCCAACGTTTTACAATAAGGTCTTTGGCATTTCTGTTGCGGTATCCAGATTCGACTTCACTGTTTCAGAAGGTCTTCAATTTACTCCTGTTTTCCCTCGCTTTCGGTAACTTGACTGCATTCAATCCTTCTGCCTTTGTTGTAAAATTGCTGTCCACTGGCAAGCAGTTCTGTGCGTTCTGTTGGTGGTATTTCTGGGTGAGTTTCAGGTGATGTTCAATCTAAGAGTTCTTCAAAGTGATCAGCCCATTGTTTTATTTGTTTCTTATCCTTGATGAACTGGTTTCCTCGAGCATCATGTGGTTTCATATCTTATCTGAAAGAGACTTGGTTATCTGATCTAAAGCTCTCAACTCTCCTTTACCTGTGGCCTGCTTGTTCGGCTTCATTTGCTAGCCAGTGTGTCGTAGAATTGTCCTTTGTCTTTCATAGCACTATTCTTCACTTCTTTACTCAGTGCATTGTAAATTGAACTCAGCTTCTCCTTCTCTTGTTCATCTTTGAATTGAGTTATCTTCTCTTTCACCAGGTTCCTTGAACTAGATGATGGTCCGAGCCCATATGTGCTCCCCTTCTTGACTTTGTGTCCTTCAGGCTAGCTGCGTCTTCACATTCTTGTCCACTACTGAGATGAAATCTGCCTGGTTTTTACTATGTTTGTCATGTGAAATCTGTTTCTTTGTGTCTACCCTTCTGCTTTTACACGCTGCCTCCAATGACCAAATCACTGATGGCGTAAAGGTTCGCAAATAATTCTCCGTTCTCACTCATTTCTCCACCCATGATAAGTGTTTTTCGTATATCACTTGCTGCCAGTATGGCATTCATATCGTCCACAAGGATTACAATGTCTCCTTTCAGGGTGTTGTGCATTACTGTTTGCAGTTGTCTGCATAAATTTCTTTCTTCTTTTGTTCCATGTTGTTTGTAATATGATGCATAGCATTTGATAAATGTAGCAGTCCTTCCCTTTGCGTTGAATGTTGCTACCATAATCCTGTAGAAGATTGGTTTCCACAATATCAGGACTTTGGCTGTTGTTGGCAACATCATGATAGCCACTCCCTCAATGTGTTTCAGATTGTTGTTTGAGTCACTTATTGATAATGTTTATACTCCTCATCCACTCCACATGCTTTCGCAGATTACTACGCTTCTACGTCATATCCCCTCGTGTTTTGGAAACCTGAGCAGCCCTTGCAGCTCCACACACTGTACGAACATTCAACATCTTCATCCTCATCGAATGAAAACACGTCGATTTGCTGAAGACTTTCAACAGATTGCATTATTCATTCTCTCCGATTCCGGCGATGAATAAGTTTGTTTTAATATTTTTGTGTACTTTGAGGCTTCCGTAGCCACTTGGTTGACTTTGAGTAGTAGGGTGGCAAACCTAATGCCAAACCTCACCTCTTATCCTTGGTTTGGTACTGTCTAGAAAACTAGTGAACTAGTAGGCTTGGCGAAGTTATCTAGTGTTGTCTGGTTCCTTTTTAGCTTGATCTTCTTCTCTCGTTCTGTAGTTCATTATCTTAAGTTATATCGAAGTGCTTCTGAGGACATACTGATGACGTCTATTCTCGACAGAATTTATTTTACATCTTTCACAAGTATTTCCGAATACTGGTTAATGGTATTTTGCTAGGCTGTTCAAATATTGCTTACCTCGCTGCAACCGTATTTGGAATAATCCCTATGATCCATTATGTAGATTCCGTGAAATACTGTTTATTTATAATTCTATCTTCTGAGCGACTTCGTAATATTGCATTTTACTTCATACCATGTTATCGTAATCTTGGTTTCCGTACCCCTTTGTGATTTATATTTATAGATCACAACTAATAACTTTCAAATCAAGTTCAGAATTATTACAATGGTCTGTTTTCAATCTCAGCTTTAGTACTCTGCCAAAATGAATAATAACAATGGTGACTATGTTAACCTGTGCATATAAGTTAAAATGGCACAGTTGAACTTCTTGTTTTCTTTCGAGTTACCTAATGAGTATTTTTCGAGATTTGCAAATTAAAATCGCGGATGGATAAATTCATTCCTCTCAACTGACTCAACTGATGAAGTTGACAGATCTTCGGTTTGTGTATAGAGGTTTCAAACTGCGCTTGCATATCTATGCCATTAATTCTAACAGAATTCTCACAGAATTTAAGTTCAAGACAATAATACTTGCAAGTCTGTCTCATCAAGAAAACCAATATCCTAAAAAATGAGAAATATTCTGACCATGGAATGAAGGGGATTCTGCCTTTAAGAACTTTAGGTAATGGATGCCTAATAATGAATATTTCTATGCTGAACTCATCTTAGCAACAATTTAGTTAGGCCTGTTGAATGAGTTTCTGCAGCAACGCAAAAACGCAACCTGGATTACAGTTGTGGAATATACTCTTAAACCAATGAAAAAGTATTAATATATAATGCAACTTCATGATTGTAACTTATAACATAACTGATCTTATCTGTAAAAATAGCTTTCATTTCTTGAAACACCCGTTTACAAGAAAATATATGCTATCATTATTATTATTCTACATTAGGTACAATTAACTCGTGATGTTACAATGAGAATGCTGACAAAATTATGCAAGTGTATCACTTATTTTAATTATTACCGAATTTGGACATAAATCAAGAATAAGATTCGGTTTTGTAGACACCTAAGTTATATTGGGTTATCACTTCAAGCTTTATTTTTTCCCAAGTATATGTAATCCATCCAAAACATAGTGGGGTTTTTTTGTTAATGCGAAGACAATATTTCTATATTTCTTGATGTCCTCCATTGAAAGACTAGATATCATATTGTTCCCATAAATCAAAGACAAAAACGTCAGCAACCATGTAATTTAACCATCAACCAAATTTATATCATTTAAATAATACTTATCCATGCCTGTACACTTGGTGTGTTCTACACAGGTAGGAAAATATGTATTTTATTAAATTATTATTATTAAGTATGCTTGCTAATCGTATATGTAATTTATCATATTGATGATGCCTGTAAACTGGCGTCCCTCATGTACAAAATGAGAATATATTATTATTATTAGTACTGCACAAGTTTCACTGAAGCGGGAACCTTTGTAGAATTTACTCTTGGCGCACTAAAAGTAACTGATATCTGGAAACGTTTATATAGCAGTGGAATTCAAATCAAATCAGTATTCTGAATCTTACTGATTCCATCAGGTCGTACATTACAGAACTATCAAATAATGTTGTGAAAAGGTTCTTTACGGTAGATTAACTCGCAAGGGACTTCGAGAAAGTTTTTACTGGATTATATGAATGAAATTACTGTGGAATACGAAAGAAAAGAAAAGGGCTAAATTATTACACAGCTTAGAAATAAAAACACCAGAAAAGGCAATTTTCTCCAAACCCTGATTTCTACGTTTATAATTCCTGTAATGTTGTTTGGTTCTTGATGAGATAGACTTGCCAGTATTACTGGCTTAAACCTAAGTTGTGTGGTGATTGTGTTAGAATTAATAAAATGGATATGGAAGTTCAGTTTAAAAGTCTTTATAAAACAAAGTGAAACCTGATACTTTCATCCATTGAGGCTGTTTGCGGGGTTTAAATCAACTTTCGTCGATTGTTGCTTTACTTATATGAATAGCAAATAGGCTAATATTGATTAAATTTGATTTAATAGAAAACAAATCGCGTGTTCAACAAATAAAATAATTAGGTTAATTTTTTGTAGATTAAAATAGTTTCTTTATTTTTAATTTCTATTTAGTACTTTTATGTACATTATTTACTACTTATAATAAGGTTATTAGCATTAATCAGTGTAGCATCAGTAACAAAAAAAGAATCGTTTTGTTTTTCTGTTTTTCATTCATTCATTAAAAAAAATACAAAAATGTTGTACACAAATGAGATCATCGTTTACTCTCAATTGATTTGTGCGCGTTTTATGTTTCCTTTAATGCCGGCTATTAAAACGCGTAGGTGAAATATCACTACTTAGAAAAGAGGATGAATTCTAGCATTCTTCGAATACTATTACCACTATCTCTACTATATGGGTCAGAAACTTACAGTGTGACAAAAATAACTTCCAACAGGTATTGACTTTATCGACAGCTACATTCACTGGCTAAATATTTGAATATCGAATCGCCGGAAAGAATTCGCAACAGGTAACTGTGGGTACGAAATAACCAAGAATCCAAAGTTCAACAGATATGTAGAAGAGAGTGGAAATGGATTAGGTACATATTGAGAACATCGGAAAACACTGCGCATCAGGCTGGGCCTCGAGCAGAACCAAAATTGAACCGAAGATTCAGACATTTGTTTAGGGTTAACATGAAAAAGATCGTGTTCGGAGGGCCTCAAAGACTTCATACGTTACTGGATACAGCTTGAAAAGACCTCAGAGAATAAGACAAAGTCAAGATATGCTGTGGAAGCCCTTTGTTCCACAAGGGGTCAAAAATAGCAGTAATAATATAATATATCATCACTCAGCATCACCAACAAAATTCGGATTTTCAATACAAACGTAAAGTCAGTCAGTTCTTCTATACGGATCAGAAACTTGGCGGGCCACAAAGAATATTTACAAAAGCTTGCAGACCTTTATTAACAACTGTCTCCGCTCTATACTGAAGATCAGATGGCTGGGCCGGAAAGAATCACCAACAAGGAATTATGGGAACAAACAAAGCAAGAACCAATCGCACAACTAATATGCAGGAGAAAGTGGAGATGGATTAGACACTCGCTGAGGAGACCGCTGGGTGACATCGCACGTCAAGCCCTCGAGTGGAACCCGAAAGGGAAGCGGCGAGTGGGACGTCAGTGCAAGGGTGACATGGAGGAGATCGTGTGAAGAGGAGTTGAAAGAGTATGGACTATCATGGATGCAGGTGAAAAGTACAGCAGCAGAAGGCAGAAGCAAATGGAGATGTGAAGTTGAAGCCCTATGTTCCACTAGGAACACAAGGGAGCAATAATGATATTAATAGATGGTATTCAAAAGCAGATATCAAATAAATTAACGTAGTGAAATCAATAAAGACAAATATATCAGGAGAATAATGAGTTCAACCTTTATCATTTTGAAGATTTTTCTCAATTCAATACAACCTGGATAATACAAAACAGGATTTGAATACACCTCTTCCCCGGTGACGAGAAGTCGTTCACTTCAACTAAGAGTTATATGAGTAGAGAATGACAAATTTCGAAAGAGAAAGAAAGACCAGATTTGCTGTATAAAATGATATCATTCTACTTCACAGGTTCTCATCAGCGACAAGCCACCTAAAATTACAGCGGTTATGAATGACATTTCATACAAAGCCACTGCAATTAAAGTTCTCAGACCAAACTTATGCACACAGAAAGAGAGTGTAGTCAATCTCTCAGCTCACTAAGCAAGTTTCAATTTGATGTACTTTAACCGTCTTCAGTTGCTATGTTAACCTACAAGCTAACACTGTTTATTAGATCTTTCTGATTTCTGTCTTCTCTCACCTCCCTTTCCTTCACAGCTTGATGGAATATGAATTGATGGTAATCTAAAATTAAAATTGCATTATTTATATTCCAGATATGTTCATCTTATAATGTTTTCTTTATTACTTTTCAAGCGTTGAAGGGTGAAATGTTATTATTTATAACCATTGTAATTTCAGGTAGTTTGCAGCTGATGAGAACCTGTAAAATAGAATGATATCCCTTTAAACAGCAAGTCTGGCCTTTCTTTCTCGATTGAAACTTATCAAGAATGATGAATATTAATAAATAATTGAGAATCAGTAAGTTTGAGTAATAGTAGGGTAATAAGGCCAATTCACTTAATAATAATAATAATGATTTACTTTATTCCAAAAACAGTACTTGTGATACAGAATGGAATTTTCAGCATTAATCACAATATTCCATCTAATTTCCTCAAATTATAAATAAAAATTAATCACACAGAAAATGTTCCACATCTACAATAGAGGTAATGTCGAAAACATGCAACATATAAAATGGAAATAGCAATAATAATGATAACGGCTAAGGTAAAAACAATAATAAAAGTGAAAATCGCCGTGGGCTCGTTACACACAGTATCGTTATATGCGGTATAGAAATCCTAGCATGTTTAAAAATATTGAATATAATGTTCTCTTTACATGATATCGTGAAGGGAAAAACAAAGATTACAGCCTTCATAGAGATAAGTTGGTGTTTGCAATTATGCGAGAGAGTAAAACAAAGAAGTAACAGGACCATAAATATAATAGAAATAATAAAAGTAAAACTTCAAGGTATATAAGGATGGATGGAGGAAATTTTATTTTTATTTTTGATTTACAGCTTGATTCCACACCGTATTTTTGGTACAAGTGTGGAATTTTCAGCGTGGATATCGGTAGCCTGAATTTCGCAGGCCGACCATAGATATCGGGTGTGCGTCGGCGTGGGCTCGAACCCCAGACCATATGCATGTCGGCGAGAGTCCTAACCACTGTGCCACCGACGCACAGTGGTGAAAAAGTGTCAGTTAACTTGACAATATAGCTCACGATATTTAGGTAGAAACACAGTTTAATTAGAAAGTATGTAACAATATAGGAGGCCGCATGAAAAAACAAAATTTTCTAAACTGAACAGAAGATGACTTAATAAAATTGTATACCTCATTATCACTAAGGTGGTACACTGTGTCTTTCTGTGTACACATATTCAGTTTGAATTGTTTGACGGTAGTGGTCTCAGCAAAACGTAACAACACAGGTTTCTTTAACCTTCTGATTCTGTTTGCACCTTTTCAGAATATCGACAGTATGATCAGTGTCCGACAAGTGGCGGACAATTGCACTGTTTAATGAATGTGAGGCTTTTTGTCTCCGGTCATTTGATATGTGTTGAAAAATGCGGGTAATAACTTTTCTTTCTGTTCTTCCAATGTATGTGCTTTGGCACATATATGCGGGTTGGGAGACACGTTTGAAGGTAACATAGGCTGGAAGTTTATCCGCTTTGATTGTCTTAAACAACTGCTCGTATGATAAATACAAACAAGCTAATCAGTTGAATGTGTTGTTTTCGCGGCAGCGTTTCAGTTTGCATCTTGTTCTACTAACAATATCTTCATTTTTTTGAAGACAAACTGTGGAAAGACTGGTTTTTTCTCTACTGTGCGATGATTTACATTTTCAGCGCTAAGTTTTCCATGTTTGTCGATGAACTTCTGTGAATATTTGTTATCCTGCAGGCATTTTTCTGTAATGGATAACTATTTGTCAACTTTCACTTCTGAGTAAGGCTTTCTTACACAATCAAACTGAGTACACTGTTTTAGTATGTCACCCTGTGTCTTGCTTAGAAAAGTTAGTTGTTTCGTTTGAATATGAATCAACCTGGCCTCTTGCTCAGCTATTTTATGAAGGTACATTTTATGCAATTGTATAACCAGTCATTCTGTTAAACATCGTTTCTTCTTGTATATCGTGGGCTCTTTTTTCAAGTGTTTCAGTCTTATTACTCGCTTATAACTCAATGTTTTTAACTCCTGGCTATTAGATAACTTTCATCATTTCTGATGTATGTTACTTTTAGTCCAAATCAATGACTTCACGTCATCGGGTAGAAGGTATGTACAGGCCTCCTTTTTGTAATTTATACTTTCCTATTGTCCAGGTTGCAGTCAGATGAGTCGATTCTTCGAAATGATAAAAGTTGAAGTCATTATTCTCCTGGTACACTTATCATTCTTGATTTGTTCAAGTTTACTGATTGCAGGAATTGTCTCACGGTTTCAAGTGGATTAATTTGTACACGAGTAAAGACATACTGTACACGACCAAGTTAAAATATAGCTATCGAGGGGAAGGCAGGCAACAATGACCTTGAACACACGCCAGTCGGTGGATTGCCGGAACTATCATTATTGTAGCGCCACTGTGAGGTTTGTTCACGAAATGAGGTGCAAACTTAATCTGGATCCTGTTTTTTAAGTATTGTTTAGATAACATGTTGATGCCATGTAGCCGTAAATGTTCATGAGGTGCTTCTATGTATATCCAGCGATGTTCAGATACAAGGCATGGATATATACTGAGGTCTACAAAGTGTAGAAAATGAATTAGTGTTTGTAACGGTAAGACTGAGGTGAGATAAATGGATGTTCAGACGGCAAACTCGTTAGTATCTACTGAGTGATTTTACCACCATTGCAGAGATACAACATCCTGGAAAATGAATGCTGTGAATCGTACTGCCGACACTCTTCCGCCTTTTAAATAAAGGTTAGTTATTTATGACACTACTGTTCATACAGACGAATGGCTGGGACACAACCGTCTATTTTATTTGAGCTTGGCCAATAATCGAGTGAATTGATCTCATTTATTTTGTTGACCTCCTTACTGAAACCCATCATGATTCAATTGAAGACTTCTGAGAATAACTGAAAAAGAGTATATGAGCGGTAACTGGGTCACGAAAAGAACTCAACTTCAGTCACCTTGATGATAACATGTATAGAAACTGACTTAATTCAAAAGCTGGTACTCCTCATTACAGTTGTGAGGTATTTTTAAGTCCTGTCAAAGAAGAATATCCTGTTTAGGGTGTCTCACCATTTTTCTCTCTGTTTCTCCTGTAAATAAACATCATTTTGATGTTAAATAAACGCCACTCTTTCTGATTGGTTGTCTCAAGGTCACCCGTGCGTTCGCATTCTATCGATCGATACAGTTGAACGTTGCATTGTTCACAACTGCCATACACTTCAGTTTAGCTGTATACTACAACATTTGAATTAGAAATGCAACTTTAATCAAATATTCCATTTGAAATTATTCGACACACAGAAAAGAAACTTACGTATTTATTGTTATCGATTGGAGGGAGCTTGATAATACTTTCACTTATAATGTAGTCCGGAACGATAACAAATGAGGTTAATGGTAAAGATAAAGCCGCAGTTATCGTACTTGCTGTCAACTGACCATTGATAGATACTGTTTGATTACCAGGTGTTAGGCTGTTGTCGAAATTGTTGCGTGGACGAAGAAAAAGGTCGAACAGAATCTGTGAAACAAATACATAATGTCAGAAAAGCGATATGCACGATAGCTAAAGAATATTTTGAATTACGTCGTGTACTGGCTGAAATGTTTCCACGTGGTAAACTCCACTGAATAAACTGCATAGATAGTGACTTACAAGTACCTTAGACCTCTTCTACATGCAGTTTATGTTTACTACGTCACCATCTATGCAGTTTATTCGGTGGAGTTTAAAAGTTAATTATTTTATTCACCTAATTATTTCGCATTTATCACTATGTAATTCATACATACTAAATAAATCCACAGTGAAAGGTATTAAGCGGTTGGCAAAGAATTGAACGGTTTTAAGTTTCATCATGGAGGATATAAGTTAGAAAAACATTGAAAATAGGGGAACAGTAGACAGCTGTTAAGTCTTAGTTTGGAGGTTATTAATTAATGACTGCGTACAGATGAACCCACCGGCTATCCAACCTTGGACATTCCTTTGAATCAGTGGTTGAATTTGTAGGTTTCAATGCCACCCGAATTCCTGCTTTATTGGGAATCCTACGTAGGGCATCAGATGCCTCCACCTTATACGGTTATATGATAAAGAGCAATAATTTGTGATTGACACGTCATCAGTACATATTACTACACTACTACACCATGTGATTTATCAAAATAAAATCTTATCCATAATCGAATAATTAACTCTTAATATATATTGTACTATCATTGAAAGCTCAGTTAATACTATGACTCATATAACCTTAAAATAACCAACGTATTTCACAATATTGGATTTCAGGTAAACATAGAGAAAACATAGGTGATGGGGATTCCTGGGCAACAACACCAACAACAACAACAGACAACAATCAGCATAATTGGGATGAGTCTGAAAGAAGCAACCTCCTTTACCTGCATATCGGCCTGGGAAGCATCGTTTCAACTCCAGGCGAACGGAACTGATGAGGATATCAAAGCGAGGATCGGGAAGCAAGGCAAGCTACCCTTACTCTCAAGTCTTTGTGGAGATCAACAGCACTCAGCATGAAAATGAAAATAAGATCCGGATTTTCAACCCCAATTTGAAGCCAATCTACTTGCTATACGGATCAGAAGCGTGGCGCGTCATGAAGGAACTTCGAACAAACTACAGAACTTCATCAATAACAGCTGTCTTCGCTCAATACTACTTAAGATCAGATGGCCAGAGGAGATCATCAAGAGAGATCTCTGGTAGTGAGTGAACCAACCCTACAGGAACTGATTGTGAAACAAATAGACAAGAAGATATGTAGGTGGATCAGCCATACTCTGGGGAAACTATCAAGTGACATCACTAGACAAGCGCTTGAGTGGAACCCGAAAGGGAATCGGCGAGTTTGTTGTCCAAGGGTGACTTGGAGGAGGTCATGTGAAGAGGAGATGAATGCATGTAGGTAGACTTGGAGCCAGGTGAAAACTTTAGCAGAGAATCGAATGCAGAGGAGACGTGCAGCTGAAGCCATATGTTCCTTAGGAATGGAAGGAAATAATAATAATTTCACAATAGTTGAAACGCTCAACCAACGATGAGAAGACATCTACCAATATGTATCAAATAAACACATCAGCATTCAAAATCCATCCAAGTTCTCCTAACTATGCTGCCGGTATTCTTTGAAATTTTATATATGTCCATCAACATAAGCTAGACTGACTTTTAATTAGTTTTACTTTAGTATACGTGTGTAATTATGTTAACAGTGTAGTGGACAAAACTTTACAATTGGTATACTTTTCTCCATAACTATTAGTTTTAACTGAATGATAAATTCAAACTATGCGGGAGTTCACGCCCTCATCTGGCTGTGGCTTTTTGCGTCAGTGGCACAGAAGTGGAATCCACACCAATCACGCATGTGGTCTGGGATTTGATCCCTTGGCCAACGCATTCATTTCCGTCGATGGCACATCGGTTAGGATGATCGCCGATCATGCACATGGTCCGGGGTTCTATCCCCGACCGATGCACTCCTTTACCTCGTTAAAAGCCATAAATAAGGCTTGTAAAGCGGGAAGGTTGGGCATGGAGCTAGCAACCCCATCCTGTAAAATTAGACACTGCTACTGAAACTTCAAGCCACTAGCTTGATGCCCTATGTTCCACTGAGAACGTGCAGGAAAAAAATGCGAATTGCGTGAATACTATCCACAGTAATTAAGTCCGAAAATGACATACGCATGCGTGTGAATACATGCCAGCTTCCAAATAAGGATGAATAACTCCTACCTAATAAAAATGCAACACTTGCTTTTATTAAATAATCCGTTCAAAAAAAGTTCCATTTTTTATATGGGATAGTAATCTGTAATTATTACCTGATTATCAAACGTTTCAGGAACACATATTGTTCCCATAGCAACGGTTGCCGTGTTTTTTGTCACTGCACCGCTTCTAATAAAAAGGAAATAAAGGGAAATATAAATTTGTGAATATCAAAAAAAAATAAAATCCTCTTAAAATAGCTGGTGAAGTGCAAATATTTAACTGTCAAAACAAAGATAAATTCGGTGAAACTAGAAGAAAAAACGGATAAAAGTAACAAAAAAACTTAAAGGTCCCCAAAATGATGAAATAGGCGTTCAGGAATGTTATCTTTCCTTTGGGTTCGGAATGGAACATAAGGCTTCAACAATACAGCTCAGTTCATCCAGTTTTCTGTCATCCTCTCTAGCTGACCTCACTATTTCATATAAGCTTTCATCTCCTCTTAATACGATCTCCTCCATGTAACCCTTGAAGTGGCAATGTCAACCAACGGTCTTCCCAAGCGTGTGTCTGATCCATCTCCGTTTGCTTCCGCATATCTGTTGAGCATTAGACTCTTTATTATTTCCTTCTAAGAGTTTCTTGTTATTATTCCTTTCTGAACTGGTCATTTGATCTTCAGTATGAAGCCAGTGAAGGCAGCTAAGTGATAAAAGTCAGCAAATGGTTTGTGATGCTTTTCGTGACGTGCAGTGCAGGTTTCTGAACCATAGAGAAGAAATGACTGGGTTAACAGTAGTGTTCGGAATCAGAACTTTGTTGTTCATACTGGGTGCAGCAGATTTCCAAACAGAATTAAAGGTGATGAAGACCTGTATTGCCTTTTCTTTCCTGGATGGTTGTAACATCCTCAATCGTGTTGTCACACGTGGTTGAAACAATGCTACGTGAGCTGACATTGGTTAGAAAACGAAATCCTGAAACCAATCAAATCCCTACAAACCAACACTTGAATACCAACGAGATGCTCACTGGCGACCGGCCCTATTCAGGTAGGTAGTTATATGGGTTCCAGTGGGAAGAAGTCACCAGTAGGATGCAGCGGGTCGGGTATGAGGACAAATACTCGCCAGTGACATTGGCTAGAGGTCGCGCTATGTCGTGAATTGGCAGAAGTTAGAATTCAAGGACTATTGGAACGGGTCGCAGTGGCTTAGTGGTATACGAGTTCGCCTTGTAACCGGAAGGTCCTGGGTTCGAATCCCGGTGGGTGCGTACTGCTGAAGAGCCCCAAACTGGGACGAAACAGCTGTCCGGTACTCCCAGCTGGTTTTTCAATTGTTCTTTAACTAATGTCAGCTCATGATGAAATCCTGATATATTTACATTAGAGTAGTCACATACGGGAGTCTATCCTTCATACTGCTTAGATATGGTGGGTGAATAGAGAATATCAATGTTAGTTTTGTTGCCGGAAAGGTTTTTCTTTAGGGAACTAGAGATTCTTTAACCTCGGATACCTATCACTAAGTTTCTGCGTCAGTCCATATTCACACGCATCTTTGGCAGTGAATAACAAGAATACTTATTTATTGTCGAACGATGAAACCAAGCTAACTATATATACATATATACTACCAGAGAAAAATTCGAGATTTTTCTTTCAAAACATGAAATCATTATATTTGCATTATACATTCAACCTACTCACATGGTTATTACAGGGTTGACAGCACCGCTGAACCATATAAAGTCACTGTAGTCCATAAGAGTAGCACCAATTATATCAACAGGCCAAATATTAGACAGTAGTGTAAATCTCATTGAAAATGTAGCACACATTGTATTCGGTAGACTGATCCTGTAGTGATACCGAACCATCTGTCCTGGAACTACTGGATCGGTTCGTTCATTTGGTTTGTCATAGTAGCTGGGAGCATCTATCTGATAGGCGATTGTTGAGCTTGGTACGCGTGCCTAACATCAAAAAAGTCAAATTTTTATTTAGAACCTTCACAAAGGAATATTCCTCAATGAATCTGAATAAAGTAATAACAACACAATGTAGGGGATAAATCGGATCCATTTCGTTTCGTCATTGGTTTCCTGTCGACAGCTAACAGTCTGAATAATGGATGATAAAATTTAACTGAAGGGCTTAATTCAAATTTCATTTGTTTATTAGCGGTCTTCAAAATTTTTCTTAAAATCGATGCAATTTGGTGTCTTAATTCTACCCTTGCTCTACCAGGTCGGGCTTGAGGACAAATACTCGCCGATGATATCGGCAAGTGGTCGCCCTAAATTCAACAGTTGGTCAAAGTTAGAACCCATAGTCTATCCGTTAAATCTGGTCCTCGTAACTTTATGGTATTCAGCCTTTTCTTCTGACCGAAAGAGCCTGAATTCGAATCCCAGGGAATGCGTACCGTTGAATAATCCTGAATTAGAATAAGAGAGCTGTTCATTAACTTCTGGTTTTTTCAATAACTTTAGCCGGTATCAAACTGCGATCACACTTTGAAGGAAAATATGTTAAAACTATTAGCAAAAGAACTGATACCTCACTTCCAAGTGTAAGCACTCGGCAAGACACTAAGGAATTTTCTGCCGAACAGTACTTGAACATGAAAATAATGCTCACTGATAACTGACTATGGAATGAAGTTGCCTTAAGTTCCAGTTAGAATTCGTGCTAATTATGAGAACAAATACTAACAAATGACATTAGAAGGCGATGACGTTGTTTGTCTCAGAACGACCAGTCACATTAGCTAGATAATCGACATGCTCTCCTCGTATCCTAAAGATCATGTATCCCAAAGGGATCTTGAATACGCGCATCTGAGGAGTCCCCGATTGGGAGGAAACAACTAATCAATACTTCTTGTTTTTCAGTGGTTTTTTGACTGATATATACACATATATATCCGCTTTATGTATTACTGGTTTCTACACAGTTTCGTCTAGAATAAAATATAACTATTGAATTATCCATATAATAAACCCTAAGTACAGTTTTACTCAAAGTATTACATCGGATGTAACAGCCTGAAGAACGATCAAAAGGGCTTTAAAATGGATAAGAATTGATAGTAGTCGAGCATGATCAGACGTTCATTGAGAAATCCACCATCTTCCATGCTGTGGCTTATTCGCTTGCTAAAATCGGATAGAATTACTTCCTCAGAAATTTAATCTTAGCTATCAGGCATCATCAGAACAAGAAGACGAAGTTGAAGTGCTTTTGACGAAATCACAATGACCTTGGACAATCAATCAGAATGTATGAAGGAGCATTGAAGACGTGATATTACTTCGGATAATTTTCTCTTATGTGTTCTGAGAATGTCTGTCAGTTATTCCATGAATCCTACTATATGTAATAGGTATATTCATATAGGTAACTGCATATAGTGGTACTTTGCGATCGATTGATATTCCTGACACTCTTGTTTGAACAACTGCTAAACCTCATTCTTAACAGAGAAAGTACTCAGGAAATAAGAGTAGGATACTGTACGTACCCTTACGAACAGGTTTTGTCTTATGGAATGAATTATATCTATAAAATATCTATCCCAGGCAAAATTGTATTGCCTCAATGTCAAATTCTATCTCTATAAACACACATGACTCCAGTTATTCAGTCACTGACATGATAGTCAAATACTTAGTCTTCATAGAATTCATGCTTACAGGTAGGCATGATTTGATTTGGAATGGCCAATTTTAGCGTTGTCTAGATCTGACTGACCCTTCAAGGTGAACTTTTAACCAGCCTTGACTATGGCTTTGCAGTTTTAACTTCACCCACAAGAAAACCTCACATAATGCAACTTTGATCTTCTCAGTATTATTACAGAAGAGCTATGATATTGTTAATAAGAATTTACGAAGATTGTCACAAAAACAATGAAATCTTTATCACTGTTGATATGTTTGGATCTCCTTAGAATCACAGTTTTCCATTTTCCATTTCATATATATATACATATTATTATATTTTTATTGCTCCCTTGGGTTCCTAGTGGAACATAGGGCTTCAACTTCACATCTCCATTTGCTTCTGCCTTCTGCTGCTGTACTTTTCACCTGCATCCATATTAGTCCATACTCTTTCAACTCCTCTTCACACGATCTCCTCCATGTCACCCTTGCACTAACGTCCCACACGCCGCTTCCCTTTCGGGTTCCACTCGAGGGCTTGACGTGCGATGTCACCCAGCGGTCTCCTCAGAGAGTGTCTAATCCATCTCCACTTTCTCCTGCATATTAGTTGTGCGATTGGTTCCTGCTTTGTTTGTTCCCATAATTCCTTGTTGGTGATTCTTTCCGGCCCGGCCATCTGATCATCAGTATAGAGCGGAGACAGTTGTTGATAAATGTCTCCAAGCTTTTGGAAATATTCTTTGTGACCCGCCAAGTTTCTGATCCGTATAGAAGAACTGACTGACTTGACGTTGTTTGTATTGAAAATCCGAATTTTGTTGGTGATGCTGAGTGACGAAGATTTTCAGATTGATTTCAGGTTGATGAATGTGTTCCTCGCCTTCCCGATTCTCGATTTGACATCCTCGTCCGTTCTTTGTGTAGTTGAGACAATGCTCAATGCTAGATAAGTGAATGAAGTAACCTCTTTCAAATCCCTCCCGTTGATGGTGATTGACGCTGGATGATTCTGCTGCTGTTGTTGGTTGTTTCTTTTCATAATCCCCGTCTTGTCTATGTTCACATGGAGCCGTGTCTTCGCTAGCTGCTTCTTCGACCAGTTCGTCGGTTTTCGCTCGATTTTGTGTGACATCAAACATAAATCATCCACGCGCAAAATTCAGGTCTTCTAGGTTCTTCACATCGGTCGGTCCAGGATATACATGTCTTCTCATTTCCCACTGTCTGACGCATAATCCAGTCAGTCCACCACAATTAGGAATACCATTGGTGATAGTAAGCACCCTTGTCTGACTCCTGTGTCTACTCCAAACGCCTTGCTGAGTTTTCCGTTGTGGATCACTTGACATGTGCTGTTGCCGTACAGCTGTTGAATAAGGTTGAGGAATATTTCGGGTACGCTGTAGTACTCGAATAGTTTCCAAATTACTTCACGATCAACGCTGTCAAAGGCTTTCTCAAAGTCTATAAAGTTGAGGTAGAGGTTTGATTGCCACTCCATGCTTTGTTCTGTGATGATGATGCATAGAGTTGCAATTTGGTCATTACATGATTTGCCTTTCCTGAATCCAGCTTGTTCTGGTGAGGTGGAGTTCTGTATCCAGTGCGTCCTTTAATCTCTCCAGGATGATGCGGCTCAGGATTTTACTTGGCATCGATAGGAGCATGATTCCTCGACAGTTCTTAAAGAGTGAGGCGTAAGTTGCCCTTCTTTGATAGTTTCACGAGGTAACCTTTCCTCCAGTCAGTAGGCACCTTTCCCTCCCTCCAAACCTTTTGCAATTATGGAGTAAGCATGTCTGCTCTAGTCTCTGGGTCCGCTTTCAGTGCTTCAGGGGGTATTCCATCTGGTCCAGCTGCTTTTCCAGCTTTCAGAAGCTTGATTGCATTCAAGACTTCAGCTCTCATTGGAGGATTGGTGTCAACTTGCAGTTGTGTGCGCTCTGTTGTCGGTATTTCTGGACGTGTTGCAGGTGGTGGTCGGTTCAATTGTCCTTTGAAGTGATCTGCTCATTGTTCAATCTGGTTTTCTTCCTTGGTAATTGGGTTCCCTTGGCTGTCTTTTATAGGTTTCACTTGTGTTGATCTCTTCTCGGATAGAGACTTGGTTATCTGATATAGTGTCCTCAGGTCCCTTTTGCCTGCTGCCTTCTCAGCTTCAGTGGCGAGGTTGTCGTAGAATCGTCTTTTGTCCTTCCTAGCACTCCTCTTCACTTCTTCTTCCAGTGCTGTGTAAGTTGAGCTCAGCGTCTCCTTCTCCTGTCCGTCCTTGCATTGAATCATTTTCTCTTTCACCATTCTCCTCTCTTCTATTGGCTTCGAAGTGTCCGTTGAGAGCCATTCCTTGTCTTGCCTTTTCTTTCTTCCTAAAACCGTTGAACACGTTTCGTTGAGAATCGCCTTCAGAGACTTCCAATGTTCTTCCACGCATGATTCTTCAGTGATGTCGCGTGGTGATTCCTGCTCTGCTCTGACAGTTGCAGTGGAAGTGTCTTTTGTGGTTTTGTCCTTCAGTTTCTTAGTGTTGAACTTACATTGTGGCCTATCCCCAGGTATCCTCGAGGCTTTTAGTTTCACCTTGAAAGTCCCTTTTACAAGATAGCGATCTGAACCCACACCTGCTCCTCTCCTCGACCTTGTGTCCAGAAGGCTCCGTCTCCACTTTCTTGAAATTAAGATGAAGTCTATTTGGTTTTCGGTGTTTACATCTGGTGAAATCCATGTCATCTTGTGTATATCCTTGTGTTTGAAAACGCTGCCACTAATCACGAAATCATTGAAGGCGCAGAAGTCTGAGAAGAGTTCACCATTGTCGTTCATTTCACCGAGGGCCTATCGACCCATGGTGAGTTCTCTTCCTGTGTTGTCTCCTCCCAGCTTCTCATTTATGTCGCCTATCAGTCAGTGATCTACTCCGGTCACCCAGAAGATAGCCACACGCACACCGAGGGCGTGGCTATCATGATGTCACCAACGGCAACGAAAGCCCTGATACAATGGGAGGCGATTTCGTCCAGGATAATGACCGCCAGATTCAACTCCAAAGGAAGGAAAGTGTCAATCATACAATGTTATGCACCCACAAACAACGCAGACCTCGAAAAGAAAGAAGAATTCTACAGGCAACTACAGGCAACAATGGACAATACTCCAGCTGGCGACATGAAAATACTAATGGGAGACATGAACGCCAAACTGGGACCAGACAACACAGGAAGGGAACTCATCATGGGTAGAGAAGCTCTAGGAGAAATGAATGAAAATGGAGAACTCTTCGCCGACTTCTGCGCCTTCAACGAACTAGTGATTGTTGGCAGTGTATACAAACACAAAGACATCCACAAGGCTACATGGGTGTCACCAGAAGGGCAAACCAAAAACCAAATTGACTTCATCTCAATCTCAAGGAAGTGGAGGCGCAGCCTACTGGACACAAAGGTAAGAAGAGGAGCAGACGTTGGCTCAGACCACTATCTCGTACAAAGGACAATCCAAATCAAATTAAAAGCTTTCAGCGAAACAGGAGCTGCAGATAGACCACAAGCCAAGTTCAACACTCAAAAGCTGAAGGAACAAGCTACAAAGGACATCTTCATTGCAAACATAAAGGACAAAACCGAGACACAAATCAACACCAGCGAAGAGGTCGGCGTCGAAAAGCACTGGAACAACTTGAAAACGGTGTGGAGTCAAACCTGCATGGAAGTTTTTGGCAGAAAGAAGAGGCAGGACAAACAGTGGCTCACTGCGGACACTTGGAAACTAATAGAAGAGAGAAGGACAGTGAAACAAAAGATTATCCAGTGCGCTGACGAGCAACAAAAACAGGAGCTGAATGCAAGCTACAATACACTGAACAAAAGAGTGAAGAAGAGTGCCAGGGAAGACAAAAGAAAATATTATGAAACCATGGCGAGTGAAGCAGAACAAGCTGCAGGCAAAGGAGACCTCGCCACACTCTACCAAACAACTAGGAACCTTTCGGGCAAACGTTCGACACAGATTAAGCCAATAAAGGACGACAATGGAAAGTCAATCACCAAAGAGGTGGAACAGAGAAAGCACTGGGCTGAACACTTCAAAAGACTTCTAAATCGTCCGCCACCTACAACACGCCCAGCAATACCAACAACGGAAGCAGAACTACCAGTGAACACTGATCCCCCGACGAAATCAGAAGTCCTGAATGCAATCAAGATGCTTAAAGCTGGGAAAACACCAGGACCAGATGGAATCCCAGCAGAAGCTTTGAAAATAGACCCAGAGACAACAGCGGACTTGATGACACCACTACTGGAGAAGGTGTGGAAAGAGGGCAAAGTACCCGAGGATTGGAAGAAAGAATACTTATTCAAACTTCCAAAGAAAGGAGACTTAAGTCAATGTAAAAACTGGCGCGGAATTATGTATCTGTCCATTCCAAGCAAGATACTAAGTCGCATCATCCTGGAGAGAATCAAACAAGCCCTAGATGAAAAACTTCGTCCGGAACAGGCCGGATTCAGGAGAAACAAATCATGTATTGATCAAATCGCCACTCTACGGATCATCATTGAACAAAGCTTGGAATGGCAGTCACCTCTCTATCTCAACTTCATCGACTTTGAAAAGGCCTTCGAGAGCGTCGATCGAGAGGTCATTTGGCAACTACTTCGCTACTACGGGGTCCCATCGACAATTATACATCTCATCCAACAGTTATACGACAATGCTGCATGCCAAGTAATCCACAACGGGAAACTTACGGAAGCCTTCGAAGTGAGGACGGGAGTGAGGCAAGGCTGTCTACTATCACCAATGATCTTCCTGATTGCAATTGATTGGATAATGCGACAGACAACGGCAACCAACGAGGGAACAGGCATAAAATGGACTGACACAAAAGACTTGGAGGATCTGGATTTCGCCGATGATATATGTCTGATTTCCCATAAACTGGAAGATATGCAAGTGAAAAGCGACAAGTTGGCAGAAGAAGCATCAAAGATAGGACTTCACGTGAACATAGATAAAACAGAGATGATGAAGATTCCTAGCCAACATCAACAGCAGCAACAACAACAGACAACAATCAGCATAAGTGGGAAGAACCTGAGAGAAACAACCTCCTTCACCTACCTGGGAAGCATCGTCTCAACTACAGGCGGAACTGACGAGGACATCAAAGCCAGAATTGGAAAAGCAAGACAAGCTTTCATTACTCTCAAATCTGTGTGGAGGTCAACAGCAATCAGCATCAAAAATAAGATCCGGATTTTCAACTGCAATGTGAAGTCAGTGCTACTATAAGGATCAGAGACTTGGCGAGTGATAAAGAGCATCTCAAACAAACTTCAAACCTTCATTAACAGCTGTCTCCGCTCAATACTCAAGATCAGATGGCCAGAAAAGATCAGCAACAGGGATCTCTGGGAGCGAACCAATCACGAACCGATTGTGCAACAAATAGGCAGGAAGAAATGGAGATGGATTGGCCTTACTCTGAGGAAACCATCAAGTGACATCACTAGACAAGCCCTCGAGTGGAACCCGAAAGGGAGGCGGCGAGTTGGTCGTCAATGCAAGGGTGACTTGGAGGAGGTCATGCGAGGAAGAGATGAAAGCATGTGGACAGACCTGGAGCGGGGTGAAAACGTTGTCAGAAAACAGAAGGCAATGGAGGTGCGCAGCTGAAGCCCTATGTTCCTCTAGGAACTAAAGGATACAATAATAATAATAATCAGGATTTCGATATCGCCATTTGAGAGGTTGTCCATTATTGTTTGTAGTTGTCTGTAGAACGCCTCCTTCTTCTCTTGTTCTGTGACGTTTGTAGGCGCATAACATTGAATGACTGTAACTTTCCTTCCTTTTGATTTGAACCTGGCTGTCATTATCCTGGAGGAGATTGGTTTCCACTGCATGAGAGCTTTGGCTGCTGTTGGTGACATCATGATGGCCACTCCATCGGTGTGCTCGTGGTTGTCCTCTAGGTGGCCGGAGTAGATTACTGTCTCTCCAGTTGGTAGTTGGCACCTTCCAGTTCCGTTCCATCTGCTTTCGCAGATTCCCAAAACTTCTGTTCTCTACCTTCTCATTTCAGCGGCTATCTGGGCAGCCTTTCCAGTTTCCTACATTGTACGAACATTCCAGGTACCCATCCTTACTTTTGCTTTCATCTAAAGAAGACACATCGGCTGACTGGCTTCCCAAAGTCTTTCACCAGCCTGCGTCATTTCACTTCCCCGATTCCAGTGAAAAACAAGGCTATTGCTTATGTTTTTAGAAATTTTAATATATTTATTCGTTGAAGTTTCTGTAGCGATTTGGTTGTTTTACAGGGGTGGAGTTGCTAGCACCACGCCCCAACCCTCCCTCTTTATCCGGGCTTGGGACCGGCTAGAAAACTAGGAAGCTAGTAGCCTAGCAAGCTAGTAATCTGGCGAGGTTATATATATATATATATATATATATATATATATAATGAGGCACATCTGTTGTGTGAAGGCTAGTGATACTGTAACAAGAGAAGACAAGAGACTTGGTGATGGAATGCTAATTTTTCAGTTTGATATACACATATAAAACATTTTGTATACCATAGATGAAAATCATCATTTTCACAGATCTCCTGCATCGTGCCTTTCGTAGTATGCTTCTTTGTCTTCTTATAGTGTCTCGCATGATTTGAAATGAGTGGTGCCACTTGATTTCGATTGGTTGGTTATCTTCATCACATCCGTCTTCTCCATTTTCATTTGAAGTTCTGCCTTTGCTGCATCTTCAGCCATTTTCCTGGTTTTCGGCAGAAGGTCTACTAATAAATCTTCCAGGAAATTCGGACCTTCTACAGCCTTCTTATCGGTTCGACGCATTCTCGTCTTCTCGCTCCCCTGAACAGTGTTCCTATAATCCAGTCCACTGCAGTGAAGAATATCATCGGTGATGGCAGGTAGCCGTTTCTTACGCTTGTCCTCACTTCAGACGCTCCGCTGAGTTTTCCACCGTTAATCATATGGTACGTGGTATTTTCATGTAGCTGCTGAATGAGGATGGTGAAGATTCAGGAGAGATTCCGTAGTTTTGAAATAGCTTATGAGTGATTTTGTGGTGAACATTGTGGAAGGCGGTTTCATAGTCGATAAAGCTGAGTTGGAGATTTGACTGCCATTCTATACTCTTTTTGATCATGATGCGTAGCGACGCCATTTGATTCGCACATGATTCACTTTTCTTGAGTTCACTTCGTTCTCCGTATTTGTAAAACTCCGGTTGGTAGGTTAAAGCGGAAGAAGACAAGGGACTTGGTAACAGCATGACATACACATATTAGGAGATTAGGTGTACCTTACATTAAAATCGTCATTTTCAGAGATCTTCGGTTTTGTGCTACTTCTTATCTTCGTGTTGTGTTTCTTTGTTATCTTCTCGTGTCCCACATGTTTGGCCTCATTACCGCTTCATTTCCTCTTTTTGACGTCAGTTCTATCTCTCTGCTATTTGATATTTTTGTCAGTTTTTGTCAATAAGCTTCTCTGCATATACTATTGATAAATATTATCAGTAACACATACCACAATACAAACTGGTTGCACAATCTTTTACCTCGTGACTCACAATGGTTCAAAGTCGGAGGCAATAATGCATGATCCATAGCTCCACTATTTTATATATACCATTGTAATCACAGATTAGATACTTTTAAACAAGGAGAAGTAGTAGTGAAGAAAAGCAACCACTTACCTCAGATGCAAGAACATTTACATTCACATACGTTTGACTACTTTGAGTTCCATAATAAAGAGTGAAACGAACTGAAACATACGAAGTAGCCATTGTATTCACATTCATTGGTATAAGAATGTTGATTGCTGACTTTTCAGCTTTCGATTTAGTCGGGTTTTCATTATCTGTAATACAAATATTTGTATATATATATAAAAGCTATTTTGGAGCAATATGTGATTTGTTGCCAATTCAGCTACATATTTCGGAATACCGACTGGTCAGGAAAGGGTTTCATTTTTGTTATAGTTAATCTGTTCACCGCTGATATTTTACAACACGCTGATGAATGAGCTGTGTTCAAAAGGCTGTTAGGTGACGGATAGGTACCATATTACAATTACCATATTACAAACGATGGGTGTAGAGTCTGAGTAGCAGATGGAACACCAATACTGACTTGGAATGCACGTACATCTAGCCGATAGGTACTAAGTAGGACGAAATGCGCATACCGAATTCAACTGCAGGTCGTTACCAATCAGAGGGGAACTATACTATTCTCAAAGGCTGGATGGGTCTCAGGTTGCTTTCGAAATCTGTCTTTTTCAAAAGCCGGTTAAAGTTTCTTTAAGTGAACCATTTTTTATAACTTTAAAATATTTTTAGATCTCTCTCTCAAAGATTTCCCCTGCTTTGTTAATTTATTGATAACTTCTACTACACTATTTTTGCAGTGTTTTTCTAAGTCTATTTCTTAACTTCATTAAAAGTGCAGGTTTTATTTCACCTTTGACCATGGATTAATGTCATTTAGAGAACCATTGCAAACGGAAGAGTACTTAACAGCTGCTTCATGCCGATTTCGGACTCATGGGGAGCACTTACCCACAGGTGTTGAAACCCAGAACCCTCCAGTTGCGAGTCAAGCTCGTTTGCTATTCAGCTCCTGGGACGTGATTCAGTGGTTAACGCATAAATTGATGCATAAGGCGCAAATGGCTCCAGGCAAAGTCATTGGCGTCATATCCAACCGTGTGGACTCCACTAGTCTCGACTCCGCACTAGAACACCAGTCAAATTTGTCCAGAAGCCGTCACTAGCAGGCATCAGAATAGTTCTCAAGAGCTAATTTGTAGGGATTCGATTTGTTAGGCGTTTGATCACGGATTGATATCAGTTAGAATTCCTGACACACTGAATTGCTCACCAGTGATTAAAGGGTAAATAGGTCCACCTCGTGACCATAAGGTCCTGAGTTCGAAACTCGGTGGGTGTATGCTGTTAAGCAGCAAAAAATCTGAACGAAATAGCTGTCCATTACGCCCTTGTTTTCAATGGTTATCTCACTTATATCAATCCATGATTAAGTTCCAAAAAATCAGATCCCTACAAACAAACTCCTTCAATGTTTGTCTCAGACCTCCTTTTATTTCCAAATCTGATTACTTCTTAGGGTATAACAGTCACTTAATCGATGATTACTTTAAAAATAAAATGCCTGCACCAGTCTTATCAAATAGAGGCGCAAACTTAATTCATAGTACAAATCTAATATCAAATAAATCCTTCTCTATATTCCCACATAAGTAAGAATAAGTTTAATGCATCTACAGTCCTAATATATTTAATAAGAAAAAATCTGAAACCCTACATGTATGATTTTTGATAAAATTGGCATTCGTATGGCATTTAAACTTACACGCTCACTCAGAGACATATCCTGTGGGCTAGACGATCCTATTGATCCAAAGAGACAAAATATTGTGATATACATTATACCTTGTATTTACTCTCAGGTCAACTATATGTGTCAGACTGGTAGACTGAGGGTAATCGGATTATTGGAGTAGAGGAATTCAGGTAAATGAAGAATGCTTGACCTCAAAAAGGTGAAGAGCTCTGAGAAAAACCCATAAACTGTAACGCATGCAATAACAAGCAATTACAAAATAGGATAGGACAGAGTTGCAGTTCTATAAGTATTATGGCTAGGCGGAAGGTTAATTTGAACAGTGATTACTTCTCCATTGAATGACGCGACGCTGATAACAGATATAAAATATAATACTGCCAATAAAATCGAAGGATGTGAAATAACTGAATTCAGACTACTGGATTCGCGGGCATTTTGGAATTATTTCATTTGCTAAAATTTTCGTCGCCAACCACCATTAGTTAGAGGGAACATTTGAAATCACTGGATAGCTGTTTCGTCCTATCTTGGGACTCAACAGAAGTGCATACCCATTACCTTGGTTCATGACAAATATCTTACAGCTGAAAATAGTGGAATTATACAAACAAAGTTTGAAAGTTATGTGAAGCTGACTACACGATTATAGGCAGCAATAAATTGTGCTAAAAACGGCGTCAGTATCTCTGTGAACGTTTATCAGGTAAATTTAGTCTACTGCAGTTCCAAAGTTGTGCTAAAATATTCTTTAGATTCATTCTGAGATACTTTGAAAATGTGGTTGTTTGTATATACATATAAAGTAAGCTAAAGCACCAATAGCTCTGAAAAAGGAATGGCTCTTACAACTTCAGTTCTCTGATGATAACACCGATGAAGTAACAGCACAACGTTTCGATGTTGGCATAGGGATAAAATTCATAGTCTCCGAAGTGTAATATTTCTGCTTAACCATCTCCATTTTAAGTTCGGGAGTGAAAGATGAACCACCTCATTTTGGTATATATGGCCAAGTTAAACAAACTTCCACTGGAGTGCAACCGCACCAGTGACTTTGAAACGCTCACTAAGCAAGTTGGTGGAATCTGGCAGATGATGTTGACATCATCGATAAAATATGCTAATTGAAGTGTTGCGTTATCAAATGGAATATCTGGCAAGTTATAGATTAGTTTCGGGAAAGATTAGGTTACTCCTTAAGCCAAGGATAAGTTAGAGTTAGGTTAACCTAATAAAGGCGACGGTAGGTTTGGTTCGAGTTAGATTACAGTTAGTTTAGGGATATTTTCACGTTGGGGTTACCTTTAGGAAGGATAAGGGTTATTGTTAGGGTTAGAAGACCTAAATAATTCCATGCATGGAATGTGGTTAAATTTAAGTCAATACAAAAACTGGCGCGGAATTATGCTCCTGTCCAACCCAAGCAAAATACTAAGCCGCATCATCCTGGAGAGAATCAAACAAGCCCTGAATGAAAAACATTGATCAGAACAGGTTGGATTCAGGAGAAACAAGTCATGTATTGATCAAATCGCCACACTACTGATCATCATTGCACAAAGCTTGGAATGGTAGTCATCTATGTACCTCAACTTCATCGAATTTGAAAAGGCCTTCGACAGCGTCGATCAAGAGTTGATTTGGCAACTACTTCGCTACTACGGGTTGGCGCGGACAATTATACATATCATCCATCAGTTGTATTATAATGCTGCATGCCAAGTAATCCAAAACAGGAAACCTATGGAATCCTTCAAAGTGAAGACAAGAGTAAGACAAGGCTGGCTGCCTGCTATCTCCAATGATTTTCCTGATTGCAGTAGGTCGGATAATGCGACAGACAGCGGGCAACGAGGAAACAGGGATAAAATGGACTCACACAAACACAAACTTGGAGGATCCGGATTTCGCTGGTGATATATGTCTGATTTCTCACTAAATGCATGATAAACAAGTGAAAAGCAACAAGTTGGCAGAAGAACCATCAAAGATGAGACTTCAATTCAGATGAACATAGATAAAACAGAGGTGATGAAGATTCCTGGCCAACACCAACAGCAGCAACAACATATAACGATCAGCTTAAATGGGTGGAACCTGAAAGAAACAACCTCCTCTACCTACATGGGAAGCAGAGTTTCAACTACAGGCGGAACTGACCAGGATATCAAAGCAACGATCGGGAAAGCAAGACAAGCTTTCATTACTCTTAAGTCTGTGTGGAGGTCGACAACACTCAGCATGAAAATAAGATCAGGATTCTCGACCTAATATGAAGTCAGTGCTACTCACTATACGAATCAGAGACTTGGCGCGTAACGAGCACTATGAACAGACTACAGACCGTCATCAATAACAGCTGTCTTCGCTAAATACTCAAGGTGGCCACAAAAGATCATCAGCAGGAATCTCTGGCAATGAGCGAACCAACTCAGCAGGAACCGATTGTGAAACAAATAGGCAGGAAGTAATGGAGATGGATTGGCCATACTCTGAGGAAACCATCAAGCGACGTCACTAGACAAGCCATCGCTCGAGTGGAACCCTAAAGGGAAGTGTCTGGTTGGTCGTCAAATTGTGACTTGGAGGAGGTCATGTGAAGAGGAGACGAAAGCATGTGGGCAGACGTGGAGCCAGGTGGAAACTTTAGCAGAGAACCGAACGCAATGGAGACGCGTGGGTGAAGCCGTATGTTCCTCTAGGAATTAAAGGAAATAATAATAAATATGTAGAAGCGGAAGAGAAATTTACGGAAAAGAATATTTTTTGCTCGAACTTTCTTTTATCTTATAAATGTCTGAATGGGGGATATTTGTTATTTAGATTTGTCAAAGCTTTTAACATAAGAAAACGCACCTGTTTTTCTCACAGATTTTTCTTAAAATACCGAATTACATAAAACGATGAACCACGCATTCTAAGATTATTCAGTGCTGCAGACAGTGACCATACTAGCATAAAAACAATGGATCTTACCCAATCAATTAATACAAAAGGCTGGCGACAACTCACTTTCAAAATACAGAGAACCCATGTTTATTTCTAGATTAGTAGCAGTAAAAGTTGTTTGAAATCCAGATGTGCAAACAGCACTACCAGTATCAAGGATTTTCGGTTGCATTATGGCTAAAATATCCAGAAGTTGAAAAAGGTAAATCTGAATTCTGTATGTTTGCCTTGCTCTGGAGTCTATAACTAGACTGACAGAGAGTAAGTTGAATCCACCACGGATAACACTTGTATTACTGCGTGAAGTTGCCAAACTTTCAAGTGTCCAATACGGAACTTGACTACTTGTCTAAAAGGATAAATAAAATGGTAAATACATCTTTAAGGACTTGTGATAAAGGTGACCAAGATGAAAATAACAAACCAGAAGTGGAGATGGGCTCTCTATTGAGATCCACGTTAGTAGGTTTCTTTATAAGTAAATTAGACAATGGTCTTTTGAACACCCTTATCAAAAAATTTTTATTTTAATGGCCAGTGTATGGATGTTACCTTCATCCTTTGTGGAGATGATTTGGACATGAATGTAGTAATACGTCAATTCAGTTAAGTACATTAAGCCTTCGAATTCACATGTGAAGAAAAATCCAGACTAAAGTAGACTTCTTAGACATCCTACTGGGACAGAAGACCAGAGGGTAGCATAAACAGAAATTTGCTTAAGAAAAGTACCTGGATCTGTTGATTTACACGTCTTCATGGATTTATTTCCCTCCCTTTAAAAGGAAATTTGTCAAAGGCCCTCAGCAATAGGATCAGAGATATTTGCTCAGCAGACGCGAATAAAGACAAACGTAAGTTTGTATACAGCACGTTAAATGAAAGCAGCTATCTGGAAAAGCTTATCACTAAACACATGACGAAGAAAGCAGAAAAAGATTCTTCTGCATCCATTAAGAAGAAGCCTTGGCATATATAACTACAGTTCAAAGAGTATATACCAAGTGAAATAATAGACAACAAGGTGAAAAAATCCATGGAAGGTATGTAATAAACATAGGAAATCTGCGGCTCAAAGTTTGCACACAACTGGATGTGATTTTGAAATCGAAAGTGACCAGGCTAGGAAACTTCAGTTGTATCTATCATTTCCTTTGTTTCTGTGTAGCCAGTTATCTTAGCCAATGCTCTAGGAGCTTAATTCTTCGTGCTTGGGAACAACTACCAGTGTGGCTAAATAAAGGCGTTGTTAAAACTATCAGTAGTTCGAGATTAGACCACCTCGCCTAAACAGGATACAAAAGTAACTATCACTGAGGAGACTTTTTCCACTATCTTTCGGGTATCGAATAAGTTATGAAATGCTCCTACATACCAAATACTTCAAACAGAAGCGAGAGGTTATTTCTGTTCATTTAAATCAACCAGAGCTTCACGCATGCGAATGAAACAGGTCCGGCCACTATTGTTACCCTATATTGTTGTCGAACTTATATAAATTCATAAATTCTGTATTATTTCTCTAATTTATCTGATGTTCAGTTTAATGTTACAAAAATGCATATTATCCCTCTGTTACTCAAGCTTCTGAGATGTAATCTATCGATACTATTTATTCGCTACAAGTAAAAGCATTAATGATGTTAGTGGCTATAATCCTTTAACTATTACTGATATGTAACTGGAAAACCTAATGATAAATGCATCGAAAAGGATATTATATGATCCCTAATCAGTATTTGTAATGTGACTAAGATAAACGAAAAACCTGGAATTCACTGTTATGAATTCAGAAAGAACTAATTTTAATTTAGATAACGAGTCGATTTCAATAAGATAACCACTGGACACCATCAAGGAGTACTGGATAGCCGTTTCACTCTTGTTTGAGACTCACCATCAGTGTGCATCCATCACCCCAACCTCAGGGATCAAACTCAAGACCTTCATGTTACAGGGTGAAATTGTATACCATTAAGCCACCGGTACACATTCCTATGGCTTGCAAATTCTTACTACTGCAGGTGACTACGACGCTCAACTTCGTAGACCTCAGTTAATAAGACTTGTCCTTTTGGGTTTCAAGCAAGTTCATCCTGTAATCAGTCAATAACAAGCGCTGGGTTGAAATCAGTCAAACCTCTTCAAAGTAACACTTAAGAAGGGACTTCGCTATGGATGTCTTTGTCATCTGTGTTCTACAAATAACTGAACTTGTAAGTACACGAATGCATCAATTACCGGGAGAATTCTGGGGATTTTAGTTAATATCATTTCATATTATTCTCAGTTTAATTAATCCAATCAGAATTTAGAAAGTGTTTTACAAATAACAAACTTGATTGATAATGTTTCGTTTCTGTTCAGTAAGGTAATTAGTTGTATGTCATTCTTAAATTGTTCGTGTAAAGCAAGTGAACACGTCCGTTTTACAAACTGATCGTCTTTGCTGGTACGACTGACGCCAAATAAATTCATGACGTTGGTCTGCCAGGTAGTCATGCGGATGATTCCCCACAGGTCCTATTTCCAGTTCCTAAATGGCAGTGGAGTCAGCAAAGCAACAATACGGATGTGAACAGAATAATATAATGCAGTCATAATTCTTTGGATTGTTGAGGACTATTGACTATCTGAAACACTTTTGATACTCAAATACTCTTATAATAACGTTATGGATCGCATTCCTGATTCCTAGCGAATTTATTTCCCTATTCCTTATGCTATTCAACTTAATTCCTCATTTATTAGAACTACTTTAATTCAGAAATCTTCATCAGGAGAACTTATGACTTTGACTGAATTATGAGAGAACAAGCAGAATAGTACGACCTCGCATGATTCTGTAGATTTTCTTCAATCGCGTACATCCTGAACAAAATTAATTGTAAGTTACGAGACTTCTGAACGTACTTTTTACAATGACCTAAGTTATAGATAGAAAGTGTAGTCAATATAAGTCCAAAAGTGATGTAAGTTGACGAATTATTCAGTGTTATAATACAAAGTAATTATAGCATAATTAAACACGAAGAGGTAGACTTCGGATTTCTCTATGAAACAGGGGCGGACTAGAGAGAAATTACAGGGTAGAACAACGGAGTGAATTTTTACTTATTATGATAGAGAATTCAGGAGGGTGTGGCTGAAAAGTAAAATGAAATTAAAAAATAGATGGGACTATTAAGTGGATTTGGAAACTCAGTAGTGAGTTCAACTCAGTAAGTGATAATCAAAATGGAATTTAATTGGGGCGGGTATCATGCAACAGAAAAAAAGCCCATAGGACACGAACAGAAAAATTGCGGTCACCCGCATAGTGAGAGATTTGTCTTTCTGTCTTTCTGTTTACAGAGGTTGGAGTAGCAGTGGCTTTTCTGAATCAAAGCAACCATAGTCTCCTTTGTGTATTGATTATTGTGAAAGCCTGACTACCTGATACGAGATATAGAGTGGAAATCAGTCAGGCTATCAAAATAATCAGTGCACAAAGAAGACTATGTTCACTTCAGTTCACAGAAGCCATTTATTAACAAACAATTTTTAATTGCCTAAAACAGGTTTTAGCCTACGTTTAATGTCCAGGGTCAAATTCACTAGTACATCACAGATGCAATAATGGAACTGCCCCTAACTGACTTCGGTGACTCAGGAATCAACTTATCAGCAGAGAAGATTCTTATCAACTTTAAGTGTGCGTACGATGATGCTGTCCTCCTAGTTGAAGACATTGATATAAGGTAGTCTCTTGAATGCCTTGTTTTACAAATAGGTTAAATGGCGATGTTAAAATCAACTTTCAATCACTGGGCTAAGTGATTTTCTATGCATCAAAATGTATGTTTTTTACTATTATGCAATTACATCAATGAGTGTTAATTTGTACTCACACCAATTTTCAAATAAAATTCAGAAGTATAGCAGGTTATCATTAAGTTTTCATGTGGGATTTATAGATAATGCATTCGTGATTTTCAAAGACGTGGAACATGCGTCCAAATTATTTGAAATCATCAGTAATATACATGAGAACATCAGCTTCACAATGGTGTATGAACAAGAGGGTTAGTTTCGCTTCATAGATTTATTGATGTAAAGACAAGGTAATTGTACAGTCGAGAGAGCAATATACCCTGGGCATAGAAGAACTAGACAGTATTTAAAGTATGCTATTCTCTATCCACTAAAATGCAAAAAGCTATTGGTGAAGCTCTGAAGATAGACTGCATGAGGAGATGCCAACGAGTTCCGAAAACACCCTTACTAGAACCGTCGGTTTGCATCTAAACGAAATAGGACACAAAGAGTATATACCGACTGCATTTACCATTATCGACAGAGAAAGAAACTTGTCTTCCTAATTCTAGAATATTTGTTTATTTATTCCTATACTTCCGTTTTCTCCGATAATGCAGAGAACTAGGAAGTCATCTTGGATTTCTTCAACAGCTTCCACCTTGCAATCCAATTTACTTTAAAAAAGTTTGACTCAAATACAGCCTACCAGGAAGTTCAAATAGCAATATTTGAACGAGATAGAACTCCAAGAAGATACATCTTCAGAAAGCTTACTAGGAGTGCAAAACTAGCTAGTTTCCACAGTTTCGAAAGCTTGATTCGTCCATTGAACCACAAAATCTGCACTAGTGGCAGCCATAACATCACGGAAGAGAAGCTAAACATTCTGAAGAGAATTGTTCTCGAATATGGCTACTCTGAACATTTAATCACAATCCTTGAAGCCCAAACCACTAAAACTACCCACACTTTCTGCTGCCCATAGACATCTTAAATTCAATGAAGATTCACCGGCAGAAATACTGAGAAACTGCTTGTCCTACTTACTGAAGAAAATCTTCCTCGCAGCTGAACTTCTGCTAACGTTCTCCAAAGACCAGTGATTTATGTAAACCTGAAGGATAAGCCACCACTACTGGTTTCACCGTTGTGTACCTATCAATTCACCTGCCGGAGTGCAGCTAAGTATGTTGACCATACTTGCCCTTATGGATTTATTAAGGAGAAAAACTTTCCCTGCAGCTATATCCTAGAACACCTGGTAGAATCTGGATACTCATTTAATCCACAAATCAACTTCATAGTCATCTACAGAATACGTGAGAATCCCACCAAAGAAGCATGAATGAAACTTCTTTAAACTGCGAAGGCAATGGCAATTCACATGGTAAATCTCGAATGGTGCATACAGAAGTTTGTTCGGCCATTAAATTTGCAATGGACCTGGTTCGTCTTACCACTAGATATATAATTTTTATTTTTTTTAAATTTTAATTGTATTATTTTCTTTCCTCAACCCCTGTTAAGCCTCTAGCCATTATTACCATTTCTGTTAACTTAACTGCTGTTCAATTTTAGTTTAATCCTACTGATTCCCATCAGTTATATTAGGGTACACAATTTACTCACTTAATTTCATTTTAGTTTCCACCTTACTAACGCTTCTATGTTGTGTAGTTTGTCGTCTAGAATTTACGATCCTGATGAAACATCCCAGAAAATATTCCTTGCGTTGCTAAGACAATTTACTATACATATATCTGTATACGATTGAAAAGCTTGAGAGTGGTATCATTGAAAAGGGTAAGTAGTCTCTGCTCTTCTTCTAATATATACCACCAACCTTGATAGCAACTGTTTCTCCTCTCCATCCTACTACTCATTTACAGGACATTAAGGGCCTTCGGTTATAGGTAGTTGAAAGCAATCACTGAAGCAAAGGATATCGCATTATCCTCTTTAAGGTATTGTTCCTCAGACAAATTCAGAATTTGCAGTTTAGACTTGTACATTTATATAACAAAAGGATGTATTGAATGACTATCAGGTGACTGGAGATGAAACGAATAAGTCGTGACGTAAAATTATTGATGCATACACAATTGAAATGGGCTTCTGTGACATAGAACACATGATTAATGATTAGGGGTACATCGTTGGAATCTATATGAATATTCAAGGAAGCAAGATTGATCATTTATTAAGGATATTCAGTATTTTTCGTTGATTACTTTTGAATGCCCTGAAATACTTAGTGTCTGCGAATACAGATACATCCATCTGATGACGAGTCATGTGTGGGAAGAAATGCACATACTGGATTCACTGCTAACTACTATCATTAATCAGATTTAAAAAATGAGATTAAAGTTGAAAAGTTGTTTTTTTCCAGATTTTTTCTAATAGTGACGTCTGACGTCTGAACAACGCTTCGTCTAAAAAATGAAAACTGTCTTTGGAGATAGCGCCCCATCTATCATTGCTAATATTATTCCCTTGAGTTCCGAGTGGGCTTCATTAATACATTACAATCCATTTTGGTTGGCACCACGATTCCCCGTAGGCTGTCGCATTCTCTTCAAAAGATCTTCCCCATATCACTCTTGGACGCCCAACTCAATGTTCCCCATTTAGGTTCCACTCGAGGTTCTGCATTGCGCGCTATGTTACCCAGTGGTCACATCAGTGTGTGTCACATCCATCTATATTTTCTGCAGAACACTTTTTAGCAGTAGATTCTTGGTTGATTCGTCCACAGAGTTCCCTGTCGCTATTTTTGCCGGTCTGCCATCTGATCTTCAACACAGGGAATGGTTTTCGTGACGCACTGAGTTTCTGATCCACTTCAAATCTTCAATAATGCCAACCCAAACATCGACTTTACGCTTGAGACTGAATCCGACGGAATGTTCCACTTCCTCGACGTCCATCTGACAAGAAACGCCGACAATTCTCTGAAAGGTTCCATATACAAAAAGCCTACATGGAATGGACAATTCATCAACTTTCAAAGCTTCGTGCCCCTAAGCAGAAAGAGGAACCTGATATACGCTCTTTCCTCGAGGGTTCGGAAGATATGCAGCGAGGAAGTGGTTGAAGAAGAACTGCGTAATCTTCGAAAAACCTGATGAAAAACGGTTTCCCGCCAAGGTTCATAGACAGGAATCTCAAATCTCAAATTATTTCGGAACAAGTCCAATCCGTTCCAAAGAAAATACTTCTGCTTAATCTAGAATTCAAAGGTGATATTGAAGCAGAAATCCTTCGCAAACGCCTCTCCAAATCGCTAAGGAAAACATACTTCGCCGCGAGCCTACGATTGACGTTTTCCTGCAAGAAACTGTTCAGTCAGAACGCGAAATACAAGCTGTCGCATTGGGCCACCTCAGCGTGCTGGAGCTGAGTACGTTGGCCGTACCATGCACCGACTTGAAAAACGCGCTCGTGAACACTGCCCAGCCTGGTTAGTAAAAGGAGACCAAAAGGTGTATACAGTTCAGTGACAGAACATTTGGTCAATCAGGACATTCAGCACCTTTCGAAAAATCCTTCAAAGTAATATGCAAGATTCAATCAAAGCTATCAAAGGGAGTCAAATCAAGACATCTGGGCATAGCCGAAGCGCTAGCCATACAAAAGCTCAAACCCACGCTTTGTATACAAAAGATAAACGTCCAACCCCTGTCCCTGCCATGGCCGTTATAGACAGGTAATTTTTTATTAATGACCATCCCATCGCCTTTCTTATCTAAACTTCTTGTTTATTCATGTTATTTTAAGTTTTTCTTAATCCCTCTGTACACTATCATATTTTCATACCCGAACTTAGTGTTTATTTTGTCATTTTACTATTTCTACATATTTAATCCCTGATTGCATAAACAATTATTCATCACATTAGTATTATCCAAACATCCTGTCTATTTTGTTATTTCCACATTTCTAACCCCTAATTGCACAATGTCGATCTTCTTGGTTATTATGATGCTACTTTGTTTGTTTTATCCATCTCCCTGTTTATTATGGAATTCTAATTCCTAATTTTAATTTTTATTAATTTGACTCTTGACCGGAAATTATTCTAGGAACTTTCCCACCCATTTGTTATAAAAATACACAAATGTACAGCCTAGTTGAGGATGACTTCGTCGAAAAGAAAATTTTCTTCGCTGCAATTGTCTTCTAAACAAATCATATTTAGATTACAAACAATTTACTTACATTCTGTGATGAATGTGTCATAGGGCTGGTGAGGGATAAATGATCATGATTAGAACAACTTTGAGTCTAGAGTCTGATGTTTTTACCTGTCATCACTTAGAAAGAAAATTATTTCAACGAGTCTAAGATACAACGAACTTAATTTTTTAAACAGACCGTCAGCAATGGTAGTTGTTTTCTTCAGTGGCTGAGTAAATAAATATTTTATCGAGAAAGATTTTACGGTGAAGAAAATAAACTTCTACTAACTCGTGTGATATACTAAGTAAGTTATACACCAATCTTTCAATAAAAAATTTAAGAAAATGCGGGAATGCCACAGTCAGGTCCTACGAATTTTGCATTCACTAAGGAGAAAGCGGTAATACTTGACCACCGTGCATTTAATAAAATGAAAATGAAACTGGTTCTCACTAACGAAAAGTTTGAAGAAGAAGAATCTGTCTTAAGTCTTTTGGAAATTTATGACCAGCTGAGTCCCAAAAAGGATGAATCGATTGCCCAGGATTCCATGCTGGTGTTCAATAGTTCTCCGACTGAAGTCAGCCAGTCATCAGAGCTGCAAAAAGATTTATTCTCCCCGCTGTAAGATAAACTTAGAATGATCTATGTTTTTAATGTTTGTTTCTCTTTATTTCATAGAGCATTAGGCATATTCCTCAATGGGTCTTCTAGATAAGAAATAAGCTGTATATAATTTTCAGAAGTAATCGTTATTGAAATCTTTTTTAAGGTTAATTTACAAGCACAAGCTGATTTTATAATTTCCGAAAAATTTTCATTGCGATGAATAAACTGTTTTATCTAGTAAATTGAATTATTAGAGGTACTGGGTAGAAAACATCTTCAATCTGTTCTCAGACTTTAAATGGGTGAGTTGCTTAACTCGGCTGAGTGGAGTTTCCCACTGAATGTGATTGCCAAGTGGGCCATACTCACCCTACTAGTAAGTAGGGTAGTCAGTAAAGTATAATCTAGTCGTCGCTATAGTAATCATGTTCATTACAAGAGGAAGTACACGTTGAATCAGTTGATATATGTGTCTGTTTGAAACCATCTGAGGGATTAAGACTGAATGCCTCTAGGTATGAGGCCCATCCTTATTTACAACGATATATTCCATATCCGACACATGGCTGGGTCAGCCTACTTATTCCTTTCGATGTCTGGACTAGGTCGCGTGTTCGCCCAATTCCATTAGGTTTGATGTTACACAAGGGTGATTATCATAAATTATGCTCCGTATCTCATGGTGTAGGGGCTGACAAGACGCCTAATTGTGATACGAGTGTAGGGATTTAAATCGTTTGTTGATAACTTATTGTTTTGTCAGGGAGAAGTAAGTGCTCAAGCAGCTATCACACTGCAAGTCATTGCGTCCTTTCCTTACTTGATGGAAACTGTAAAATCAAACTGAAGACTTACCAGTTGTGGAGGGGCTGAAGCTGCAATTGGTGAAAAAGTAACCTGACCACTGACTAAATAAACTCCAATAGATACATCTAATTTAGCTGAAAATTTTGCTGTTCCAACGATCCTGATTGCATACCAGAGAGTTAGTTTGGCGTCATAATTATTCGATGTAGAATCAACATAAATTGAAGGGAATTCGATCACTGCAATATTGCTTTAAAGTTGTAGAAACAAATAGGAAAAAGGCATGTTTATTAACATGAATTTAAGTTTGCTCATGCTTTTCATTCATAGAGATATGACTTAACACATCAGATGCCAAGTAGTAGTTTTTAATTTTGAAGAATAAATTTAAGAATTGCATCTGATTCAAGCTTGATCATTGGTCAACACCAGTTAAAAAACCATTAGAAAATCTAGGAGTACTGAATGACTATTTAGTGGCTTGCATCCACCGGATTTAGGACTCAGGACCTTTCGATTACTAGGTAAGGTCGTAGACCATTCAGCTACTGGGACCCGATTCAATGACCCATGAATTAAAACTTCTAAAGATTTATTTTAATTCATTTCAGTCAGATAATGAAACGATAGTAATAAATAAAGGCAAATGCATGTGTAAATCGTATTGATAGAAATTGGCACTACACTGTTAGAATTTCGACTGCTGTCAATTTTAAAAAGAAATTACTTTTGCTTGTCATACTTCACTGAGCAGAAAAAAGGTATACAAAACGTGTTATGAGGAATTAAATGTTCCTAAATAAGTTCAATGGTGGAGTGCTCGTCAGTCATCAAGTGGTCAGAAGTTCTATTCCTAGTCAAGACACTTGAAACCTCAGCTAAATGCCAGTAAAGTTAGTAAAGAGGAAAGGTTGCGAGTAAAGCCAGCAACTCTACTCCGTGAGAAAAAAAATGAAATATAAATTACAAAAGATACGTTCAATACAGGCATGACAGAAAAGTCGGAGTTACTACATGCTTTCACTGAGGAAACCTGTGCGGAAGAACATCGGGACTCACTGAAGGTGATGTTCAAAGAAACATGTATGACCGTTTTACGAATAAAGACACAAATTCTCCAGCAAAAGCAGAAATCTTGAATGTAATCAGGCTACTGAATACCATCTGCGAAGGCGGGAGGAGCAAATGGAATTCCCCAAAAGCACTGAAAACGGACCTACTGACTACATCAGACAAGCTGACTCCATTGATGCAAAAGGTTTGGAAGGAAGGGAAAGTGACTACTGATTGAAAAAAGGCTACCTTGTCAAGCTACCAAGGAATGGTGACTTAGGCCTACACAAGAACTTACACAGAATAATGTCCTTGTTCACGCCAAGTGAAATAATTTGTGGCATCACCACGCAAAGAATAAAGGATTCACTGGTTGCAAGACTCTGCCAGCCTGTTACAAAATGGATTCAGAGAAGGCAAATCATGTGCTTATCAAAATGCGACTCTATGCAACGTAATCGAACAAAGAAAAGAATAGCAGGATATCATCATGAGCTGGGATCAGTTAGAGAACCATTGGAAAACCTGGAGTAATGGACAGGTGTTTCGTCCTAGTTTGGGACCCTTCATCAGCACGCTCTCACAATGATTCGAACCCCAGGACCTTCTGGTTACAAGGCTAGCAGGCTCGTATACCATTAAGCCACCGGGACCCGATCAAATGGTTCATGAATTCCAACTTCTGCCAATTCACGACATAGCGCGATCCTTAGCCAATGTCATTGGCGAGTATTTGTCCTCATACCCGACTTGCTGCACCCTACTGGTCACGACTTCCCACTAAAACCCAGATAACTACCTACCTGAATAGGGCATTCGCTAGTGAGCATCTCATTGATATTCAAGTGTTGGTTTGTAGGGGATTGATTGTAGAGATCTCAGTGATGGTCTCCTTGGATATGTTCTCTCTCTTCACCAAAGTTCCATTGATGGAGACCATATGTTTCCTTCGTAACTACAATCAATCCACTTGCACCGATGTTGATATACCGATCCATTACCTAAAGGAACTGTTACTACGATGCACCTTCAACGTATACTTTAGTTGCAACAGCGAAATATACAGGCAAGTGGAAGGAGTAGCAATGGGTTCTCCCCTAGGTCCGCTCCTGGCCGACTGCCTAATGGATAACCTAGAAAACAACTCCTTATCATCAACCATCGACAACCTCCATCTCTACAAGAGATTCGTCGATGGTACTTTCATTATTTACTATGAGAATTGTGATCTGAAAAAACCTACTTCAAAACCCAAACATCGATTTCACCCTGGAAGTTTAAGTCCAACTCAATGTTTCATTACCTCGACGTTCAACTTTGAAGGAATGCAGACAACTCGCTAAGAAGATCCATCCACGAAAAGCCCACATGGAACGGACAATTTATTAACTTTCAAAGCTGTGTGCCTCTAAGCAGAAAGAGAAACCTAATATACTCTCTTTCCTCGAGGATCCGAAAGATTTGCACGGAACAGTCAGTCGACGAAGAATTACAAAATCTCCGAGCAACCTTGATTGGAAATAGATTCCCACTCAGATTAATAGACAAGAATCTGAAGCCAATGAAAACACCTGAAAAGGTCCAAGTCGACCCCATAAAGGTTGCTGATATTGAACCTCGAATTTGAAAGTGATACAAAGGCAGAAATTCTCCGTAGACGACTTTCGAAGTGTCTCAGGGAAACATAGTTCGCTGCCAGCCTACGAATAACATTCTCCTGCAAGAAACAACTCACTCAACATGTGAAAGACAATCTATCATATTGGACCACTCCAACATGCATCCAAAGGAAATACGTTCAACTTTTGTCCCTACCGTGACCAACATTAAAAGTCAATCTCACTAATAATGATAATATCTTGTTACCTTTCCGTACAACCTTCCCGTTTATTTGTTATATTTTTACTTTTTAAATTCCTATCTCCGTTATTATATTTGGTTACTGTTTTTATTTTTATTTCCCTGTGTCTGAACCCCCTACCGACTTTGTTAATACTACATCCTTAACCTGTAATTATACAAACTGATGATTTTTCCAGTAAATAAATTGTCTTTTCTACCTGATCTTCCTGACTACTACACATTTCAGTTTTTAATTTGACCTTTGACCTGAAATATTTCCAGAATTGTACCACTGTTTATAACACTCAGTAATTTTATTAATCTGACCTCTGACCGAAAATATATCTGGAACTTTCTCACACATTTAATATTAATACACAAATGTACAGCCTAGGTGATGACTTCGTCGAAAAGAAAATTTGTTTCGCTGAAGCCGTCTTTTAAAAATGCACAGGAATTTAACAAAATTGATAAGATGCATAGGAACTTTAATTAACATTTCATAATGAAGAAGCATTTCAGGAATTAAAGAATACTCACTTTACAATTGACATGTTTGCGTTGATAGGAACTAAAGTAACCAGTGACCTTCCGATAGAAATAAATTTTTGTTCTAGTACAGTCGAACTAGAGCCCGTAATTGAAAATGAAAACTTTATTGGACTATAGATAACTTGTTCCGACCAACTGATCTCAGCATTCACTATTGCTTGATATGTATCCATTGGTTCTGTTTGCGGTGGCTCTGATTTGTAAATATTTATCTGGGGGGAATCAACTGCCTAAATAACAAAAAAGGAATGCAAATATGAATGTTCCATCATTTTCGTCTCCTAACAAATTGTAAAATTATCAAGTGAACAGTAGAATAAGTAATGAAATAGTCATTCCGAAAGTAGCCATTGTAACTGTATTCCTAAATCATTCACTATAACCTAACAAATAAACAATTAGATCAAAAGTAACTAGGGAACTGAAGCAACGACGTTTGAGTAGGATTGAAGCCGTGTGAAGTAGATGCACTGGATGTTGTCCACAAGTTTCCACCCTAAAGACAGCTGAAAGCAGTGAACTATGTATGTTTTTGGCCTGCTTATTTTTTAGTTGCACCAATCTCTAGGCATATCCAAGTCTTTTAGAATAAGCTAACACTGTTTGTCCGTTGATCCCTACTTCATTGCTGAATTTCTCTCTTTCTCCTGAGAGAGTCAGCTTCAATGATGTCCTTCCGTTGTTGTGATTCTATGGTTATCGCTTTAGTGCGTCCTTTTATCCTAGTGAATGAATAATTGGTTTAGTAGTTGCTGCTAGCCATTCAACTAAATTTTTGGTCGTTGCGGTGTGCTATTCATTAATGTACTGAATATTTTCACTGACTGCTTGGTGATCGTTGGTAGTCTGTTGTGTCAGAGCCAGCGATTTTCCGTGAAGCGGCACGAAATCTGAAGGGTATTTTTATGATCATTTTGACTGCATAATCACTTAGAGTACAAAAAAGGTTTCAGTGAGACGAGGTCTTTTTGCCACTTTGCCCTGTATAGTCATTGTCATCTGAATGTAGC